>OY757550.1:16171264-16216725 GCA_963584105.1 Alviniconcha strummeri | reverse complement strand
CACTGCTGGCTTCACTGAACATGCCCAGTGACAAAAGCACACAGCACAAATTTACACAAGTTTCACACATGCTGGTGGTTCACTGTAGACATGACCAGTGACAAAAGCACACGGCACCAGTTTACACAAGCTTCACACATGCTGGTGGTTCACTGTCAACAATGCCCAGTGACAGAAGCACACAGCACAAGTTTACACAAAGCTTCACATATGCTGGTGGTTCACTGTAGACATGCCCAGTGATGAAAGCACACAGCACAAATTTACACAAGCTTCACACATGCTGCTGGTTTCACTGAACATGCCCAGTGACAAAAGCACACAGCACAAATTTACACACGCTTCACACATGCTGGTGTTCACTGTCAACATGCCCAGTGACAGAAGCACACAGCACAAGTTTACACAAGCTTCACATATGCTGGTGGTTCACTGTACTGTAGACATGCCCAGTGACGAAAGCACACAGCACCAGTTTACACAAGCTTCACACATGCTGGTGTTCACTGTCAACATGCCCAGTGACAGAAGCACACAGCACAAGTTTACACAAGCTTCACATATGCTGGTGGTTCACTGTAGACATGCCCAGTGACGAAAGCACACAGCACAAATTTACACAAGCTTCACACACACTGCTGGCTTCACTGAACATGCCCAGTGACAAAAGCACAAATTTACACAAGTTTCACACATGCTGGTGGTTCACTGTAGACATGACCAGTGACGAAAGCACACAGCACCAGTTTACACAAGCTTCACACATGCTGGTGGTTCACTGTCAACAATGCCCAGTGACAGAAGCACACAGCACAAGTTTACACA
The DNA here is from genome assembly GCA_963584105.1 of Alviniconcha strummeri. Lineage (NCBI taxonomy): Eukaryota > Metazoa > Mollusca > Gastropoda > Provannidae > Alviniconcha > Alviniconcha strummeri. Next base: position 16,215,900 of record OY757550.1, on the reverse strand, counting down.
AGCTTCACATATGCTGGTGGTTCACTGTAGACATGCCCAGTGATGAAAGCACACAGCACAAATTTACACAAGCTTCACACACACTGCTGGCTTCACTGAACATGCCCAGTGACAAAAGCACACAGCACAAATTTAACACAAGTTTCACACATGCTGGTGGTTTCACTCTGTCATGATCAGTGACAAAAGCAAACAGCACAATTTCACACGTTCTGCTTTCAGTTTGGTCACTCACTTCAGAAATGTTGGGCCGAAATGTTAAAAATATATATCTCTATATCTTATGAACATGACAAATGTGGAAACTATACACTATACATAAAAGACAGTCAACATCTTGTCCCAAACATCCCCATGCCTCTCCATAATGCTGACTTGCTGGAGATCAAAGTGACCTGCTGGTCTCTCTTGCTGACTTCTCCATCTGTCTATAAAACTGACCAGTTGATCTCTAAGTGGATAGCCGGTCTCTAACTGGCCAGCCGGTCTTGACTAGACTGCTGGTCTCTCCATGAAACTGGCTTCTTTTGAAATTGGCCTCGGTGCCTGCACAGTGCACACTATCACCTCACCTCTATTGCTGGTGTCCTCTGAGGCCTGAGCATCTCTGCATTGTGCATACAGTCGCTTCTGCTGCTGGTGCAGTACTATGCGGCCTGAGCATCTCTGTACTAGGCATACTGTCATCTCAGAGCATCTCTGCAGGGTGCATGCTGTCACTTTGGCTGCTGGTGTGTGTGCTATGTGGCATGAGCATTTCTTCACTGTTGTCATTTCATAGCACCTCCGCACTGTGCATACTGTTACCTCACAGCGTCTCCGCACTGTGCATATTGTCACCTCACAGCATCTCCGCACTGGGCATAATTTCACCTCACAGCATATCCACACTGTGTATACTGTCACCTCACAGCATACTTTGGGGCTAGCATCTCCACAAAGCACATACTGTTGTCGGCTACTATGCAGCCAGGATCTCTGCACAGTGCCTGCTGCTGGCTACAATGTGGTCAGCATCTCCACACAGTACCTGCTGTTGGCTACAATGTGGTCAGCATCTCCACACAGTACCTGCTGTTGGCTACAACGTGGTCAGCATCTCCACACAATACCTGCTGTTGGCTACAACGTGGTCAGCATTTTTTCACAATGCCTGCTGTTGGCTACAATGTGGTCAGCATCTCCACACAGTACCTGCTGTTGGCTACAACGTGGTCAGCATTTTTTCACAGTGCCTGCTGTTGGCTACAATGTGGTCAGCATCTTTGCACAGTGCCTGCTGCTGGCTACGATGTGATCAGCATCTTTGCACGGTGTGTGCTGTCCCCATAAAGGCCCACTTCCTCCTCACCAGCTCACAAGCCTCGCCCAGCCCAGTCAGGCCAGGTTCTCATGAAACAGGTTCACCTTTCTCATCATCAACACAACCATGTAACAACTATCAGCTCTTTTTATCGGGTCGACGACGGGGTGCTGTCCTCTTTCTCCATTGGGTTTTCCGTGCTTTTGTCTCTGTCCGGCACCACCGCCATGAAACAGCTGGCCAGTGCATTCTCCACCATCTTTTGGTACTTGTCCACGGTCATGTCCACGAGGTCACTGCCCACCTGGCCGTCCTCATACCTGCACACACAGCAGCAGCCAGTGACCATGAGGCGGGCATACAGATAGGCTGCAATACCTGTTGATGTTGCCATCATCTCATGGCCAATGAACACGTGTCTGTCATGACAAAACACATCTTTTGTTGTGACAAATATTTGTCACAACATTTGTCACACCAAAAATATTTTGTCACGACAAACATAATTTTGTCGCAACAAAACGTTTGTCATGGCAAGCGTACTGTTGTCGCAACAAAACATGTGTTTGTTGTGACAAACAAACATGTGTTTGTTGTGACAAACACAAAACATTTGCCGCAACCAAAATTATACTTGTGGCAGCTCCCACCAATGACAGTATTCCCTGTTACACCATAACATCAAGGCAGGTGGACTGTTAGAAACTAAAACTGATAGGCCTGGGTCACATGGCTCAGATTGAGGTTGCTGTAGCCTTACCCAGGTAAGGTCACCTGAGACAGAGGCAGCGACTGTAGCCTTACCCAGGTAAGGTCACCTGAGACAGAGGCAGCGACTGTAGCCTTACCCAGGTAAGGTCACCTGAGACAGAGGCAGCAGCTGTAGCCTTACCCAGATAAGGTCACCTGAGCCTGAGGCAACGGCTGTAGCCTTACCCAGGTAAGGTCACCTGAGACAGAGGCAGCGGCTGTAGCCTTACCCAGGTAAGGTCACCTGAGACAGAGGCAGCGGCTGTAGCCTTACCCAGGTAAGGTCACCTGAGACAGATGCAGTAGCTGTAGGCTTACCAGGCAAACACACCAATACCACATGAGTGGTAGGACTGGACAGCTTTTCTAGCCTTACCCAGGTAAGGTCACCTGAGACAGAGGCAGCAGCTGTAGCCTTACCCAGATAAGGTCACCTGAGCCTGAGGCAGGCTGTAGCCTTACCCAGATAAGGTCACCTGAGCCTGAGGCAGGCTGTAGCCTTACCCAGATAAGGTCACCTGAGACAGAGGCAGCGGCTGTAGCCTTACCCAGGTAAGGTCACCTGAGCCTGAGGCAGCGGCTGTAGCCTTACCCAGGTAAGGTCACCTGAGACAGAGGCAGCGGCTGTAGCCTTACCCAGGTAAGGTCACCTGAGCCTGAGGCAGCGGCTGTAGCCTTACCCAGGTAAGGTCACCTGAGACAGAGGCAGGCTATAGCCTTACCCAGGTAAGGTCACCTGAGACAGAGGCAGCGGCTGTAGCCTTACCCAGGTAAGGTCACCTGAGACAGATGCAGTAGCTGTAGGCTTACCAGGCAAACACACCAATATCACATGAGTGGTAGGACTGGATAGCTTTTCTAGCCTTACCCAGGTAAGGTCACCTGAGACAATGCAGTGGCTGTAGGCTTACCAGGCAAACACTCCAATACCACATACACTGAGTGCTAGGACTGGATAGCTCTGCTCTTGTAGCTTCCCTAGCCTTACCCAGGTAAGGTCACCTGAACTTCCCACAAGGTTGAACAGTGACGAAAAGGAGGGAAACTGGACTCAACCAGGCAGTCAGTACTCACACAAAGAAGAAGCGAGTGCAGACATGGGCCTCCGAGGTCACAACCCAGATTTCATTGCTCTTCTTCTGTAGCTCTGACGACTTGATCACTGCACAAAGAGCACGGAGCGTGTGCAAAGTCATGCCTGAACTGACTGAATGGCTCCGCACAGAAAACACATGCATTTTCCTGCCTGGAAACAACTGGATTAGTTCACAAACTACACAAATACATTACCACACTTCAGAAACCTCTCTCTCACTTCACTGCATAACCTCTCTTAAACAATTGGATTATTTCACAAACTTCACAAATACATCACCACGCTTGAGAAACCTATCTCTCTCACTGCATAACCTTTTTTTTTTTCAGTTGGTATTATAATACTATGATCAGTAGATAGCATCATGATAACATCATCAGTAGGTAGTGTCATGATAACATCATCAGTAGGTAGTGTCATGCTAACATCATCAGTAGGTAGTGTCATGATAACATCATCAGTAGGTAGTGTCATGATGAAATCCTCAGTCATGTCTATGGTAACTATCCTCCAAAACTGTCACACTTACGCAAACAGCAAACCTAGCACTACGCAAACAGCAAACCTAGCACTATGCAAACAGCAAACCTAGCACTATGCAAACAGCAAACCTAGCACTATGCAAACAGCAAACCTAGCACTATGCAAACAAACTTTACCATCATCATTTGATGTCAGCTTATTTTGTTAGTCATGGTGTGTGTGTGTGTGTGTGTGTGTGTGTGTGTGTGTGTGTGTGTGTGTGTGTGTGTGTGTGTGTGTGAATGTGTGTGTGTGGGTGTGGGTGTGTGTGTAGGTGTGTGTGGGTGTGAATGTGTGGGTGTGGGTGTGTGGGTGTGGGAGTGTGAGTGTGTGTGTGTGTGTGTGTGTGTGTGTGTGTGTGTGTGTGTGTGTGTGTGTGTGTGTGTGTGTGTGAATGTGTGTGTGTGTGTGGGGGGGGTGTGAGTGGGTGTGAGTGTGCGAGTGAGTGTATGTGTGTGTGTGTGTGTGTGGGTGTGTGGGTGTGGTGTGTGTGTGTGTGGTGTGTGTGTGTGTGTGGTGTGTGTGTGGGGGGGGGTTGTGAGTGTGTTTTCCTGTTGTATGCACTGAATCTCAAAAACACGTACCTTTAAAGAATGTGTAAGCAATGAGGACCTGTGGAGGCCAGACACTCTAAGTACCCATTATCATTAGTATTATTAACTCTCTGTGCCCGTCCTTGTGTTGGAGTGTGGACTGCACAATCTTACTACAGAACAGAATATCTCGTCTCTTTTGTCAGGAGGAGGTTGAGGAGGGGGGGAAAGAGGGGAGGGGGAGTTAAGGATGTGGTGTTGAGGCGTGCCAGACTGCGGAGCAACCTACCCTCACAAAGCGCCATGCAGTTTAGATGGGAGCTGGTCAGGAACCGGCCTTTCTGTCCAGACTGCTGCTTCTGTTTCAAAATATAAAAAATTGCAAAAAATGTCTGTTTCAAAATAAAAAATGTAAAAAATGTCTAATTATTGGGGGGGGGGGGAGGTTCCAATTCAATTTTTTTTAAATTAAAGCATCGACCACACAAAAGAACCAGTGTATTTGGGCAGGGGGGAAATCAGGGGGTGGAGGAGGGAAATTGGAGGGAAGGGAACCATCAACCATGCCAAAGAACCAGTGGTGGTGGGGGTGGGGGGGAGGAGGTAAACCATCAACCACACAAAAAAACCAGTGTACTGGGGTGGGGATGGGGGGGGGGGGGGGGGGCAGGGGAAGGGGGGAGGAGGAAAGTGGTAGGGGACAAACCATCAACCACACCAGAAAGCAAATTAACCAAGAACTTCTGTACTAGGCGGGGGGAGGGGGGGGAACAGGGGGAAGAAGGGAGGGGGGGCAATGGGAGGGAATCAGCAACCACAACAGAAAGCAAAATACCATAAAACTAGTATACTAGGCAATGGGGGGTGGGGGGGGGTGGACAAAACCATCAACCACACCAGAAAGCAAAATACCCCAAAACCAGAGCGGGTGGAGATGACAGAAAGCTAGCAAAAATACCAAACAAGGAGTGTGCTGGGGATATGTGTGTGTGTGTGGGGGGGGGGGGGGGGGGCGGAAGGCAGAGAGGCAGGGGGCAGCTATAATTCAATAATACCAGAAAACTAAAATCGGAAAGGGGGGGGAGGGGTGGATGGGGGAGGAGACGGCCACAATGGACCACCCCCAGAAAACTAGCAAAATACCAACCAACCAACCAACCAACCAACCAAAATGTACTGGGAACAGGAGCCGGGGGGGTGGGGGGTGGGGTGGGGAAGGTAAGCAAGTATTTAACTTGCTGTTTTATGCCAACAGTTATGGCCATATCAGGGCGATGATGGGTGGAAGGAAGAGGGGGGCAAGCAAGACCATCAGCCACATCAGCCCGTACAGCGGAGCCTTCAGCCAACAAACAGCTGCCATGCCGTACTGTCAAGGCCTTGACGTTGTGCACCCCATGGCCCATCTTGGAGTAGCCAAAGGAGAAGTTGGACTGCGGGCTGAGGTAGATCCCTTTGCCGTGGGCCGCTCCGTTCATCTGCAACACCCGCAGCGCTTCTTCAAACACAGGTCCGCCTCTCTATAATCTAACAAGTAAGCATATGGCCACTGAGTGGATTGAACACTTCCTCAAACACAAATCCACCTCTCTGTAACTTAACAAGTAAGCATACAGCCACAGAGTGGATTGAACACTTCCTCAAATACCAGTCCACCACTCTATAACTTAACAAGTAAGCATATGGCCAGAATGGACTGAACACTTCCTTAAAAAAAGGCCACCTCTCTATAACTTAATAAGTAAGGGTATGGCCACAGAGTGGACTGAACTCTTCCTCAAACACAAGTCCACCTCTCTCTAACTTGACAAGCATGGCCACAGAGTGGACTGAACAGTTCCTCAAACACAAGTCCACCTCTCTATACAAAAACCTTGGCCACAGTGTGGATTCAACACTTCCTCAAACACAGGTCCACCTCTCTATATGTAAACCATGGCCACAGTGCATGTTTTGCGTTGTCTGATTAAAGTAAGTGTGTGTTTGTTTCAACTTTTTATGTTTTGATTTTGTTTCAGGATACTGGCAGCCACCTGTGTTTCAGATTTTTCTCTCACAGATTTATTAATTTGCACAGTCAGACAGGTGCAAAACAGACTCCAACTCCAACTCAAAAACTTTATTTTACAAGGACTGTAGTTTAGGTTCAGTCAAAAACCTGTCAGCTACAGATGAGTAAATATATAAAAATTACAGGCATCGTTTATACACATATAGGCATGAATGAGTGAGTGAAATTTTATACATGAGAATTTCCACACTAAACGCAGTGTGTTCACAGCGCCAGATGCACACATCCATACATCACTCAGTCATACATTATGAGCATACGGCCAGCAAATAAGACAGTAAAACATATGACTAGTATTGGAAAGGTAAGCAGAAGCAGTCAATGCTTGTCTTATAAAGAACGGTAAGGGAGAGGGGGAGAAAAACAGAAAAGAAAAAAACTAAAACGTGCAGCTAGCAGCAAATTACTGGATGTTCTGTCTCTGTCATTTTACCAATCCATCACCAGTAAGGCATGTATTTGTTGTGTGTGTGTGTGTGTGTGTGTGTGTGTGTGTGTGTGTGTGTGTGTGTGTGTGTGTGTGTGTGTGTGTGTGTGATGAAATGAGTGTATCCTTATCTCTTTGTAAGTACTCTGAGCTCTTACTAGATGGGGCGTCATAAATAATCTATGATTATTATTTATTGTTTACAGTCATCTACAGAACTGGTTGCATTTTTCCTGCAGCAGCTCAGAAGTTCCTGCAAGATATATGATGTAAGCAAACATGCACACACATTCACACACACACACACACACACACACACACACACACACACACACACACACACACATATTACATGTAAAGAATAAAACTGACAAACAAAAGAAACGCACCTGAAACTTTGTCCCCGACGCAACAATCAAACCTTGCCGAATGATTGCATGCCAGTTCTCAATTCCAGAACCACTGCAAACCACAATACAACAAAATATGCTGCATATTAATCAAGCGAATTCCATTGACTAATGGGGGTGGGTGGGGGGGGGGGGGGTGTAAAATTACAAGACATTGTAATTAACCTGGCTCAGTCCAAGAGACCCAGTTTACCACACTTTCCATTCCCTTAACATCTCCAAGAAACTTCCGTTGTATGCTGATCCCATACCGAATACTGAGCCCAGTCAGCACACCCCATTCTGCTGCTTTGATGTCCTCAGAAGCTCCTACCTCATTGTACCACACTTCTTGCAGTGATTGAAGATAATAATAATAATAGTTGAAGTAGTTATGAAGAGCAAACTATTGTCCACAGAGACTACTCTAAGTGCATACATGCACACACACCCGCACGCACACACGCACGCACACGCATACACACACACGCGCACGCGCACGCACACTCACGCACGCACGCACGCACACACAAGCAGACTGACTATACAAAACTTAATTCACACACCACTTAAAATGGGCAGCAAATCGAGACTTGAGATGGATAAAGAGACGGCTGAAGAGACGGATGAAGAGACAGATGAAGACAGCAGCACAGAATCAAAAACATGGCAGGTCTAGGATGAAGCACTTGAAAACAATGGTAACGGTGTAGCCGTAAAGCCTGGGTGTGCCAGGTGAGAAGGGAGACAAGCAGCCTGACTCACTGGAAGGCGAAGGTGCTGCCATACTGCGCCTTCAGCTCCTGGAACCGTTTCTCCTGTGCCGGAGGGCTGCTGAGTAGCAGGAACTGGTGGGGTGTTGCCATGAACTTCAGTTGCTGCACATGCATGCGTGCATGCACACACATGTACACACACACACACACACACACACACACACACACACACACATTCACACACACACACACACACACACACACACACACACACACACACACACACACACACACAAACACATTCACATTCACACACACACACACACACACACACACACACACACACACACACACACAAATGCACATTAAGCAGTGTAATGTCAAATAATTTGGTCTCCGGAATCTAAAGCCCTGATCATTTGGTCTGAGACATCTCAAGCCCTGCAGTGTCAGATTATTTGGTCTGAGACATCTTAACCCCCTGTAGCATCAAACAATGTTGTCTGACACCTCTTATTATAAGCGCCGTCATGTCAAATCATTGGGTCTGATGAATCTTAAGTCCTGCAGTGTCTGATCATTTGGTCTGATAAATCTTTAAGCCCTTCGGCGTTAAAACATTTGGTCTGAGACATCCTAAGCCCTATTACATTAGCTGCTGTAAGGCAGACAAACAGAGGCCTGCAAACAGGTAGGCAGTCAGAGAGACAGGCAGGCACAGAGACAGGCGGGCAGAAAGACAGGCAGGCAGAAAGACAAGCAGGCAGAGAGACAGGCAGGCAGAGAGACAGGCAGGCAGTCAGACAGACAAGCATACAGGCAATCAGGCAGTCATACAGGCAAACAGACAGGCAGGCAGACAGTCAGATGGGCAGAAAGACAGTCAGTCACACAGACAGACAGGAAGACAGACTATCAGACAGACAGACATGGAGACCAGCAGACAGAGAGCCAGACAGGCAGAGGCTTTGTTTGGTTCCTTCGCTTGTTACATGTTTCACAAGTCTAGCCAGCGCCTTTTTGTACATCCTGTTACACTGATTTTTCACCTGTGGTTGAAACTGACCTTCTCGGGTGCCAACTTGACAATGTGCGATCTGTTACTGTAGATAATCCTGTTCAGTAAAAACAAAAACAAAATGACGCGTAAGGCACAAACAGCGTGAGGCCACACCTAGAGAACCCAGACCCAGGTACTCACAAATCATCGAAATACAAAGATAATGCTACAAGTACAGCACAAGACAATGTAACAAGAACAGTACTCACAAATCATCAAATTACAAAGACAATGCAGCAAGTACAGCACAAGGACAATGTCACAAGAACAGTACTCACAAATCATCAAATTACAAAGACAATGCAGCAAGTACAGCACAAGGACAATGTCACAAGAACAGTACTCACAAATCATCAAATTACAAAGACAATGCAGCAAGTACAGCACAAGGACAATGTCACAAGAACAGTACTCACAAATCATCAAATTACAAAGACAATGCAGCAAGTACAGCACATGGACAATGTCACAAGAACAGTACTCACAAATCATCAAATTACAAAGACAATGCAGCAAGTACAGCACATGGACAATGTCACAAGAACAGTACTCACAAACCATTGAAATAGACAATGCAGCAAGTACAGCACATGGACAATGTCACAAGAACAGTACTCACAAACCATTGAAATACCATTGAAATACAAAGACAGTACTCACAAATCATCAAATTACAAAGACAATGCAACAAGGACAATGCAACAAGAACAGTACTCACAAATCATCAAATTGCAAAGACAGTGCAAAAATTACAGCACAAGAACAATGTAACAAAAACAGTACTCACAAATCACCAATATACAAAAATACAATTACAGTACAAGGACAACGTAACAAAAACATTATTCACAAATCATCAAAATACAAAGACAACACAACAACTGCAGAGAAGGACAATGTAGCAAGGACAGTACTCACAAATCATCAAAACACAAAGACAATGCAACAATTACAACACAAGGACAACGTAACAAGAAGAGTACAAAAAGGACAATACATACTGAGGCAAACGCAACAAGGATGACAGCGACAACAAGCTAGCACACAGACAATGCAATGAAGGCAAATGCAACAAAGGAGGATGTAACTTTGGCGTAAAAATCCAAGTTACTTCTTCCCAAATGCAACACGGATGACACAAAACAACAAATCAAATACAACAAGGGAGGAAGTAACTTGGGTTTGGGGGCATGTGTGCGTCTGTGTCTGTGCATGTGTGTGTTTGTGCATGTGTGTGTCTGTGCATGTGTCTGTCTGTGCATGTCAGTGTCTGTGTCTGTGCATGTCTGTGTCTTTGTATGTGTATGTGTATGTGCATGTGTGTATTTGTGTATGTGTGTGTCTGTGCATGTGTCTGTCTGTGCATGTCAGTGTGTGTCTGTGCATGTCTGTGTCTTTTTATGTGTATGTGTATGTGCATGTGTATGTCTATGTCTGTGCATGTGTGTGTCTGTGCATGTGTGTGTCTGTACATGTGTGTGTGTCTGTGCATGTGTGTCTGTGCATGTGTGTGTCTGTGCATGTGTATGTCTGTGCATGTCAGTGTCTGTGTCTGTGCATGTGTGAGTCTGTGTCTGTGTATGTCTGTGCATGTGTATGTCTATGTCTGTGCATGTGTACGTCTATGTCTATGCATGTGTGAGTCTGTGTCTGTGTATGTCTGTGCATGTGTATGTCTATGTCTGTGCATGTCAGTGTCTGTGTCTGTGCATGTGTGAGTCTGTGTCTGTGTATGTCTGTGCATGTGTATGTCTATGTCTGTGCATGTGCACGTCTATGTCTATGCATGTGTGTGTCTGTGTCTGTGCATGTGTGTGTCTGTGCATGTGTATGTGCATGTCAGTGTCTGTGTCTGTGCATGTGTGTGTCTGTGCATGTGTGTGTCTATGTCTGTGTCTGTGCATGTGTGTATCTGCGTGTGTATGTTTCTGTGTCTGTGCGTGTGTGTGTGTGAGCGTGTGATTGGGGAAGGGAGAGGGGGGCAGGGGGGCACCTACACAGCTCTACTGTACAATACTGACCAGGACAGCAGTGGGTACAGCAGTCGGTCTTTCTGGTCCAGCCTCCTGTGCAGGTTGACCAGAGTGGAGCTGGTCAAGGTGTTCATGGAGGGAAGCGCCTTCAGCAACTCTTCCACCTTCCGGAAATCCTTACTCTGAACACACAGCAGCAATGGACATCAGCATCTTACCATTGCGCAGCATCCTGTTGGGTGCCTGTTTTGGCGCTGTGAACACACTTTGTGTGGAAGGTTTTTTTTTATGCGCTATGTATAAATTTTCATTCACTCATTCATTCTGGATGCACGGCAATGGTGAACGTCACTGTTATGTTACAATTTCTACATCATTACAGAGTGTCACTGTCCTGTCACCAATGCCGTTATTTCTATCTGCCACTACCTTCTTTGGGAACTTTACCAACCATTACAGTTCTCATTACAGTTCTCTCATTATTCATCAGACAATGCGTCCTTTTACAACACACACACACACACACAAACACACATATGCACACACACACATACACACACACACACACACACACACACACACACACACACACACACACACACACACACACACACACACACATACAAACACACACACAGTAATAACACACACACACACACACACATAATAATAATACACACACACACACACATACACACTCAGTGGTCACATGCACACCAAAATCATCACACACACATACACACACATCACACATTCACAGTCAATAATTCTGCAGCATAAAGCAAACAATTCACCGTTTCAATGACAGAATGACAAGGGCCAGATCCGCCACACAACCAACCCACCTTGTCGCTGAGAGCCAGCTTGGAGGTCTCATCTGGATCCACAATGTTGGGGTAGGGTGTAAAGATGGTGGCCTGGCGTGGGGAGAAACAGGCGGTCTTGGCCATGGTGATGAGCAAGTCCACTACCTGATGGCCCACACACAAACCACCAGACAAACGATCAAACAGGGCAGCCCTTAACCCCTTTGCTGCCATGATGTCACTTGAAAATAACCAATGAAAGTGCGAAACTGGAAACCCTTAAGCCTTTCTATGTTTTTTTTCAGTCTGGCATGTGAAAGGACTTTCATCACGGCGCACAGTATTGAAAGTAGAAGTGTTAAAGGACTGGAAAATTTACTGTTTTGCAGGCGCGTCCGTGCATCTTTCAGCCCGGAAATTTTACAGGTTGGGGCAGTGAAGGGGTTAAACAAACCATCAGAGAAGCCTTTAGATAAACGACCAACAAACCACCAGACAAATGATAAAACAAACAAGCCATTAAACTACACACACACGCACGCACGCACGCACGCACGCACGCACACACACACACACACACACACACACACAGTTAAACACTGGCCATTATTCTGTTAATGAAAACAATTTATTCGTAACTATTATCTACCGAAATGAAATGTTAAAAATACACTCAGCGCAATTTCTGAGTCAGTTTGTGGTCATTTGTTCAAAACTGATCTTTGAAAGTCATGGCAACACAGACCTGAATACAGACATTTTGACCAAGTCTGTGACATTATGAAGGCACCTGGCATGTAAAATATTCATGTGCATCATGGCGTAAAGGAACCTTTTTGTGCTCTTCATTGCTAAAGAGCAAACCGAAATCACTGCATCGCAAAATCTGAAGCAAAAACAAGTACAAAAAAAGTTTTTCTTTTCATATTTTTACACTCAGCTCAAGAAAGCTGAAACACGCAAGCTACAACCCAACAAACTTCCAGCCGTAGAAAACAAAGGTAAGTGTCACTCACCTCAGCACCAGTGGCAATGTCGGCAGTGGCATTGGCCATGACACCCAGTGTCTGGAAGGCAAACAAACACAGCTCTCGCGAACACACCGAGGGCTGAAACAAACAAGGTTAAGTGACAGTGGATGGCAGGGACATATGGCAGATGGCAGTGACAGGGTGGATGGCAGATGGCAGTGACAGAGTGGATGGAAGGGACATATGGCAGATGGCAGTGACAGGGCAGATGGCAGGGACAGATGGCAGTGACAGAGTGGACAGCAGGGATGTATGGTGGATGACAGTGTCACAATGGACGACAGCTGATGACAGTCACTGAGTCATATAGTGGGCATGTGAATAACAGTGACAGGGTGAAAGACATTCACAAGGAATGAATTACACAAAGGATGACAGTTGGTGACAGTGGCACAATGGATGACAGTGAATGAATGGCATAGTGGATGACAGTGGCATGGTGGATCACAGAGATGATGGTGGTGACACAAAGGATGACAGAACATGACAGTGACATAATGGATGATACCGAAGGACAGTGACATAATAGATGACAGTGGATGACAGTGACATAACAGACGACAGTAGGCAACAGTGATACACTGTGATATGAATGCCAGCGACAATGAATGATAATGTCATCATGCCCCAATTGTGTTCAGGCCGTTGGGCTCAGTGCAACAATGTAAATTTCAAATCATCTTCATTAATATCATTATCATTGTCACAATACTTATGTGACGATGAAACAACGTAAATTAAAAATTACCATCAACATCATTATCATTGTCACAGTACTTACGATGAAACAATGTAAATTTAAAATTAACCTCATTATCATTGTCACAATACTTATGAGATGATGAAACAATGTAAATTTGAAATTATCTTCATTAACCTCATTATCATCATCACAATACTTACGAAAGGATGAAAAAGTAAATTAAAAATTATCTTCATTAACATCACTGTCATTGTCACAATATTTAGGAGATGTCACAATACCCAGGAGATGACGAAACAATGTAAATTAAAAATGATCTTGAATTAACATCTTTATCACTGTCACCATATCTATGCAATAATAAAGAAACCCAAACAATCAACAGCCCACCATCAGCATGGCTCCGTTGGCTTGGAAGACATGGGGGCAATCACAGATGACACAGAACTCATTCAGTCTCGGCACCCTCTGTCGTATATACTTGTACAGCTGAAAACAGACAAATCATGGTAAGCCGGTCTGGCCTAGCAGTAAGGCAGCAGGCCGGTAGGCAGAGGGACCTTGGTTTGATTCTGCTTCAGCTCTCCTCTGTCTTCAAAAGTTGTGGTCTGTGGACACTGTCTCGCGGTTTTGTCCCTCACAATTAATGTGAGGCTCAAAAACCATGAAAATAACAAATGGCTGACTTTCTGTCCATCTCTCCTGCTCAAAATACATAAAAGGTTAACAAAAATGCTTATTTCAATTAGACTATGCAAAACATGTGCAAAACATTTTCATCTTTTTCAAGCAAGGAACACACACACACACACACACACACACACACACACACACACACACACACACACACACACACACACACACACAGCACACACACAGTCTCACACACACACAGTCTCTCACACACACACACACACACACACACACACACACACACACACACACACACACACACACACACACACATACAAAACAAAACAAAAACTAACCAACAGCCAGAGGCATACACCCACCATGACAAGAAACCCATCCACCAACGATGGTATTTCCTTGACGTCCAGACTGGTATGGACTTCAAACGCCCACTGCTTATCAGACGAGGCAGTCAGGTTGGGTTCAGTGTGAGAAGCGCTCATGCTGCGTGCCACTCGGTCCTGCCGCTTGACCGGGGAGGAGAGATGCCGCTTCAGCTTCTTCAGCCCTTTCGACTCCTTCCTGGGCAGTGGGGGCAGGGGTCGTTGCCCTTTCCAGGGTGGGGAAATTCGGGCCGGTGAAGGCGCTGTTGCATCCACAAGTGTTGCCCTGGCCCCTGGATCCGTGTTGCTGAAATGTGCAAAAGAAAAACATCAATGCATCAATAAACAAACAAAAACACACACACACACACATTGTCACAGATCTAGCGTTGATATGGTCCAAACCTTTCATGTGTCTGGATCATATCAATGCTGGATCTGTGCATATGTGCATCTATGCTGCTGAAATGTGTGGCAAAAAAATGAAGCAGGAAAATTAATGCTCCATCCACATTGCTGAAATGCGCAACAGGAGAAAAAGAACACATCAATGCTAGATATGCTCGTCTATGTAGCTGAAATGTGCGAGAGACAGACAGACAGACAGACAGACTGACAGAGACAGAGACGGAGAGGAAAAAAACACGCATCTATGCTAGATATATGTGTATCAATTGTTGCTAAAATGTGCAAGAGAAAAAAATATCAATGCCAGATATGCACATATATAGGCTGCTGAAACATGCAAGAGAAAAAGAAAAGAACACACCAGTGCCAGATATGCACATATATAGGTTGCTGAAACATGCAAGAGAAAAAGAAAAGAACACACCAGTGCCAGATATGCGCATCAATGTTGCCGAAATGTGCAACAGAAAGGGGAAAAAAGATCACATCAATGCTAGGAATGTGCTGAAATGTTGCCGAAATGTGCAAGCGAAAAAAAAAGAACACATTAATGCTAGAAATCCACATTCATCTGTTTGTTCTTGCCACAACTCAAATTTTCCTACTGGCACGATAAAATGAGGGAAACCATTTGAGAAGAATTATCCTCGGCCTCGTCCTCAGTATCATGGCTCCACATTCACATCATAGTTATATGCACATTGAGCTGCTTGTTCTTGCCGCAGAGGGAATGTGCCTGCTGGTGCAGTGAAATGAGTGAAAGCACTCAAGAAGAATTATCACTATCCTGATCAGTTACATGGCTGCACATTATAACCATAATTTTCATCCTATCATTATCATAAACATCATTTTCAAGAGCGTAATCGTTGTTATGATAATCCTCACCTTTGTACAGGTTACCATGTCACCTGTCATGCCATGCAGTGATCACGCTAAACGTTTTACAAACCGGTGTGACACTATAAGGTGACACAAGTGGTCCTCTAAAACTGGACAAATAATCAGTGTAACTGGTCAGATGCATGGCTGTCTATATTAATACTACAGCTGTACTAGCAAACACCCAGCTCCCTTCCCCATCTTTAACACACACACACACACACACACACACACACACACACACACACACACACACACACACATACCACACACAGAAATTGTCTCTCATTTTTCTTCATTTTTTTTTCTTCTTCTTTTTTCTTGTCTTTTTTTTTTTTTAAACAAACAAAAAGCACAATCAGAATGTCTGATTAATTGCTGATTTTGCTTGAACTGGTATATGCTGATATTAACCGGCAAAATACCAAACATTATCAGTCAACAGGAACCCAGGTTATGACATCATTACACTGCCATGACACTGTGTCCCCATGTCACCCCACCTGCTGGCATTGGTGGCAAGGATGACAGAGGCCTCCATGAGGTTGTTGTCCGTGATGAGGAGTGCACTGCGGGATTCCATCTCCCCAAAGCCCATCTCCAGCAGGTGTTTCAGTTCTGAGCTCATCTCCTCCATCGCTGCGGCTGCCACCCTGCCAGTCCACAAAACACCCCTATTATCACCCCTCTAACATGCTGTCAGTGTTTCTAAAATTGCCTCTCTTATCACCCACCCCCTTAACATTTTTGTCAATGCAATGTAACTGTCTGAAAATCACCCCTCTTACCACCCCTTCCAACATGCTGTCACTGCTCTGTAACAGTCTGAAAATCACCCTTCTTACCACCCTTTTAACATGTTATCAATGTTATGTAACAGTCTGCAAAACACCCCTCTTATCACCCATATAACATGCTGTCAATGCTCTGTAAGAGTCTGCAAAACACCACTCTTGTCACCCCTTTAACATGCTCTGTAACAGTCAGCAAAACATCCCTCTGATCACCTATATAACATGCTGTCAAAGCTCTGTAACCGTCTGCAAAACAGCCCTCTTATCACCCCTCTAACGCTGTCAATGTTCTGTAACAGTCCGCAAAACATCCCTCTTATCACCCTTCTAACACTCTGTCAATGTTCTGTAACAGTCCGCAAAACATCCCTCTTATCACCCTTCTAACACTCTGTCAATGTTCTGTAACAGTCCGCAAAACATCCCTCTTATCACCCCTCTAACACTCTGTCAATGTTCTGTAACAGTCCGCAAAACAGCCCTCTTATCACCCCTCTAACATGCTGTCAATGCTCTGTAGGAGTCAGCAAAACAGCCCTCTTATCACCCCTCTAACATGCTATCAATGCTCCATAACATTCCACAGAAAGTCCAAAAAGCCTCCCTCTTATCATCCCAGCAACGTGCTAGTGGTGTCCTGTAACATGTCATGAGGAAAGACAGAAAGAACCCTGACCGTGAGAAGACTTACCCTAATGCACTGCTCAGGTTCATGCTAGTGGTGTTCTGCAATGTGTCATGAGGAAAGACAGAAAGAACCCTGACTGTGAGAAGACTTACCCTGATGCACTGCTCAGGTTGGTGGGCACGCTGCCAGATCGTCGCAGGTGGGATTCCAGCAGGTCGTTGTCTGTCTTCCGCCACACGTCTTCCACAAACAGCTTCATGACACTGTGAATTTACACAGAGGATGTTACCATACACAATGTATCCACATAAACTGATGATATACAAACGCTGTAAACATACAAGAAGGATGTGACCATATGCATACACAAACACTGTGAACACACAAAGAACACGAAGACTGTGACACATGCAAAAAGTATGTGACCATACAAAAATATGCGACACATACACAGTGTGACCACAGACAAACACTGTGACCATACAAAAACAATGTGACGCATACACAAACAGTGTGACCACACACACACACTTTGACCATACAAAAATATGTGACACATACGCAAAGTGTCACCACACACAAACACTTTGACCATACAAAAATATGTGACACATACGCAAAGTGTCACCACACACAAACGCTGTGACCATACAAAAATATGTGACACATACACAAACAGGGTGACCACACAAACACTGTGACCATACAAAAACAATGCAACCGTAAAGAAACACTGGGGCACACCCACTGTAAACACTGTGTCCGCACACAAGTCCATGACATGATTATACACTATAAACCTGATGTCCACAGAAGCAAGAGAAGGCCGTCAAAACTGCAGCACACACAAACCTCCCGCCCCATTCCACGGGTTCAAACTAAGGGAACGTCAAAGAAATGAATAAATAAAATAAGGACATTAAAAAAATAAAAAAAGGCCTCTCCCTGCTGGCATTCAGACATCCGTGCCATCACTGTCACTGTCACTGTGAGAGGCCAGGTAATGCCAGTGAACACCAAGGTACCCACTTACAGGGTCTGCACAGCCCCCGTGTGCAATCAAATGTGTCCACATCTGTGTGCACGTTAAAAACCCCAAACACTGGCAGCAACACCGTCATTTGGACACACGGAAATACTGCACACGCTGATGGGAATGGGTAGCGCTGCTCTTGCGGCTGCTGTGCCTTACCCAGGTACAGCGACCTAAATTTCCCATGAGGAAGAATGAAGTACTATATAAAAATATAAAAAATAAAAAATGCTGAGAATCTTTTGCCCACGCAAACAGTGTTACTGACTTTCTCATTTGTACAGCAATCCCACACTCCTTCTTGTTCGGCTGAAACACGTCCACCTTGGGAGGATCTGCAACAAACAACGAAACAGTCTGACAGGCACACCCCAGAAAACTGTTGCAGTTCTGATCACCTTGTCTGGTCACCCACAGGGCAGTGTGTGTGGGGGGGAGGGGGGGGGGGAGCAAAGGAGTTGGGGGGGGGGGGGGGGAGGCGCTTACTTGTACTAGTTGTAAAAACAAAAGAAAACAGCGACTGAGAGAGATAGAAACAACAGTGGCAACAGGACAGACAGAAGTAACAGTGGTTCCAGTTATGGCACGGAGAGAAGTAACCGATTTGAGTTATGGCATTACTTTGCCCTGATATAACCCTCCTGGCTGAATGGGCGTAACAAGCCAAGTTACTTACAGTTATGGCACAGACAGAACCTGTAGTGGTTACAGACACAGCACAGGCAGGTAAACAGACAACTGACCAGGACTAACAAGGTCAACAGATGACAGACTAAACAGATGACCAGGACTAACAAGGTCAACAGAAGACTGACCAGGACTAACAAGGTCAACAGAAGACTGACCAGGACTAACAAGGTCAACAGAAGACTGACCAGGATTAACAGAGGACTGACCAGGACTAACAAGGTAAACAGAAGACTGACCAGGACTAGCAAGGTAAAGGGATGACTGACCAGGACTGTTTAGGTAGCAGGTGGAGTTGAAGGTGAAGCGCACAACCAGGGGCTCATCAAGGTGTAGCTTCCAGGCGCTGGCCAGCTGTGGCTGTAGGCAGAGAGAAACCATCATCGTCATCACCACCCTCCACACTGTCATCATCACTCAACTGCCATCATCATCACGTCATCACTCAACTGCCATCACCATCATCATCTTCACCACCATCCCCATTCACTGGTTCAGTCACATTAAACAAAACCATGTTTGATTGGATACAATTTCCGTAGAGGATGTACTTCTGGTGGAGTTTATGTGCCTTGTATTTACTCTCACATGCCAGGATAGAGTTACTGTAGGTGATTCAGGTCCTTGCTGTCATCATCAGATCATCATCTCTTTACCTGATTACATCATCATCTGATTGCCATATCATATATCACCATATCACCATCATCTGATCATCACCATGACATCACCATCTGATGACAATTTCATCATCATCAGATCAATATTTCATCATCATTCGATCACCATCTCATCATCATCTGATCTCCATCTTATCATCATCTTAGCATCACTTCATCATCATCTGATGTCCATCTCAATTCTCATCATCATCTGTTCACCACCTCATCATCTGATGACCATTTCATCATCCTTTGATTGTCATTTCATCATTGCTTCATCACTATCATCTGATCTCTATGTCCTCATCATCTGATCACCATCATTTCAGTGTGATCTGATCATCAGCTCATCACCTTCACATTCCAAGCTGAGCACTGACATGAGTATACTCACAGACATGTTCATATTGTCGAGTGGCACGTGGATATCACAGTCAATCTCTCCAAGCGTTTCCAGTAACCTGTCAACAAACCACGCAAAAACCATTATAACTAGTCAAAAGGAGCAAAAAAATCTAAAGAGCTAAGGGCCCACTATTATTACAATTGTCCACCATGTCCAAATGACCTGACAGTGAGCCAGCCATGCTGAGACTCACCACTGGCAGGACTGCCACAAGTATCATTTTTGTTGTGACAATGTTTTGCCACAACAAAACACATCTTATGTCGAGACAAAAGTATGCTTGTCGCAATAAAACTTTTGACACAACAAAATTATGTTTGTTGCAACAAAATATTTTTGTCACGACAAAACACATCTTTTGTCATGACAAAATTATGCAAGTACCATTTTTGTGTGACAAACATGCGTTTGTCATGACAAAAGTTTTGTCGTGACAAACATGATTTTGTTGTGACAAGTTTTGTCAGGACAAACATACTTTTGTCACAACAAAAGACCTGTTTTGTCATGACAAACACATGGTGCCATGATAAAACCTTTGTCACGACAAAAATGATACTTGTGGCAGCTCCCACCAATGACAGAGACTAAGGAGTGGCATGGGACATTTATTCCTTGCACTCAGAGTTGAACCTGCAACCTCTCAACCCTGAGTCTAGTGCATTAACTTTATTAATACATATCAGATCATATGATGCAACGAAGCAAAATAGCACTGAATGTATCACTTCTTATGATGCAGTGAGATATCAATATTTTAAGTGTAATACTGATACTGTGAAAACTGAAGGTTATGTAAGCATAAGACATAAGACATCTGTATGTTAGTCCTCCAGACCACACCTCCCTGTCATGGACCAATGACCATCTGATTACACCATGCACATAATTATCAACCATTTGCATTAAAAAAGAAGAATTAACTCCACACAATTCTCAACCATTTGCTTCTTCTTTTTTAAACCTCTACATGATTCTCAACCATTTGCTTCTTCTTCTTTTTTAAATTAAAACCTCCATACAATTCTCAGCCATTTGTTTGTTTGTTTTAAATAAAAAAAATCTACACAATTCTCCACCGTTTGTATTTAAAAAGAAACCTCCACACAATTCTCCACCATTTGTATTTAAAAAGAAACCTCCACACAATTCTCCAACATTTGTATTTAAAAAGAAACCTCCACACAATTCTCCACCATTTGTATTTAAAAAGAAACCTCCACACAATTCTCCAACATTTGTATTTAAAAAGAAACCTCCACACAATTCTCCACCATTTGTATTTAAAAAGAAACCTCCACACAATTCTCCAACATTTGTATTTAAAAAGAAAACTCCACACAATTCTCCACCATTTGTATTTAAAAAGAAAACTCCACACAATTCTCCACCATTTGTATAGAAAAAGAAAACCTCTCCTTCAGCTCACCTCATGGACAAGGCAGGGACACCCTTCTTCTTCTTCTTCACCTCCACCTTCCTGTCTTCACCAGTGGCAGCACCGCCTTTCCTACTCCCGCCTCCATCCTTTCTCTCCTTGTTGTTGTTTTTCTCACCGTGGCCCTGCGGTTCTGGTGGCACCAGGAGGTCCTTGAAGGTCTGTATGTCGTGAGCCAGCAATGGGTGGACCAGGTCCAATATGGAAGAACCCTGGTAGTGACAGTGACTGTGACAGTGACATCTCATAAACAAAGAAGAGTCTGTCTGTCTGCCTGCCTGCCTGTATTGTGTCAACACTCTGAACATTTTGGCCGTCGACCCACTGAACCAGCTGAGATGAAGCCTGGTGTGAAGATTTCTTGGGACACAGGTTGTCCTCTGTACCTCTAGTACCTATTTGTGTCAATGCCATGAATGACATGGCAGTTGACCCACTGAACCAGCTGAGATGAAGCCTGGTGTGAAGATTTCTTGGGACACAGGTTGTCCTCTGTACCTCTAGTACCTATTTGTGTCAATGCCATGAATGACATGGCAGTTGACCCACTCAACCAGCTGAGATGAAGCCTGGTGTGAAGATTTCTTGGGACACAAGTGTCCTCTGTACCTCTAGTACCTGTTTGTGTCAATGCCATGAATGACTTGGCAGTCGACCTGTTAAACCTGCTGCAATAAAACTTGGTGTGAAGATTTCTTGGGACACAAGCATCCTCTGTACATCCAGTACATGTCTGTGTCAATGCCATGAATGACTTGGTGGTCGACCTGCCGAACCTGTTGAGGTGAAACTTTGCGTGAAGATTTCTTGGGACACAAGTGTCCTCTGTACATCTTGTAGTAGTACCTGTCTGAGTGAATAATTGATTTAGTGGTTGACCACTGAACCAGCTGAAATAAAACCTGGTGTGATGGTTCCTTGGGATGTAAATGTTTTCTGTACCTCTAATAAAGGTAATACCTCTTTTGCTCATTAACACAGTAATGCTAAAGATTATTAAAGTGAACCAGGGAGGGTGACATACACTTAACTGCTGCCCTGTTCTCAGGTAAGCTCCATGGTCTCATGGTTAGCACTCCAGACTCTCATGCCAGCAATCGTGAATTCAAATCCAGGTGGAGCCTAAAATATGTCCTCCTTTTGCCCCACCCCCTCCATTTTTTATTTTTAATTTTTATATATATTATATTCAGCCGCTGCAACACCGACATCATTGAAAAAGATGCAACCATTTTTTCTTCTCTGTCTATGTACGTCTGCCTCAACATTCAGATCATGATAAACAGCTTCCATGCTTCCATTGCAGTGGGAAAGCTGGCCAAAGTGGGTATTTTGCTAGGATAGCATACTACAGTAAGCAGTGAAGTCAAACACTGAATCAGTTTCACAAAAGCACATGACTAAATCCAGTGAGGAAGGACCCTTACAAAAAGTAGCCGTGGCAAATGCAATGAGTGGAACATGAAAATGTAATCGCAGCCCTGTTGTATAGAACTTCTTCTTCTTCTTTTTTCCTTTTTATTTAAAGTCTTTTCACATCAAGCGATATTAGACTCATCTTACAGTTATCAAGATAACAACACATGTCAGCAAATTACACCAAAACAATAACAGACATCAACAACAAAAATTGAAAGAAAAAAAAAAACAGAAAAAAGAAAAAAAACAGACCTCAAGAAAAATAGAAGAAAAAAAGAAGGGATACTGTCATTTGTGGTCACAAATTCAAACATACATAAGTTTTTATTTTATGTATCCATACACACATACAGTTAATTTCACCTTATATATATATATATCATGCATGCAGGATTACATGCACGCATATTTATATTATACATACTAAAACATTCTAAAAGATGTATAGATCTCTGTCAGTCATTGGGGGACCCTAACAAAAAGTAGCAGTGACAAGGGCAGTAAGTAAAACATGAAGGTTTATCACACACCTGTTGGGTACATCTGTCACTGTGTCAGCTATATATAATCTATATATACTATAGAGAGAGAGAGAGAGAGAGAGAGAGAGAGAGAGAGAGAGAGAGAGAGAGAGAGAGAGAGAGAGAGAGAGAGAGAGCTGACACAGAGATATATATATATAGATGTGTGTGTGTGTGTGTATTGATTTAAAACAAACAGCTCTGGCCCATGTTAACAATGTTTGATAATAAATAAACATGATGCTTACTGTCTGCAGAAACCAGGCATAAGGCATATTAGGGACAGGGTGAAGGGGGGGAAGGGAGTATGGAGGTGGGGGAGGGGGAGGTATTATACCTATTGCCACCAGAATGACCCCTGCATTGAGATGGGCAGTGATGAGAGCCATTTTAATGTTTCATTAATAGACAATTTCCGGAAATAACAGGCAAAGATAATTTGACAGTGATTTCTTACTCCGGGAGAGTGAAGTCCCCTGAACGGAGGCGGCAGCTGAGAAGAGCCGATCTGCGACAATTTTAGATCTTCAGGCATGGACCTGTTATAATTTATATCAGACCACCAGCTGGGGGAACCTACTATCCGATCTGCACGTTCCCCACGAACAGTGAGCGCTTGATCAGCATTTCTGATGCCTTTTTTTTTTTTTTAAATTTACGGGTATCCGTCATCTTGCCCACGTGCTCACTGTACCCCCAACAAAAGCGTGCCTACTCTGCGCTACACCCGCAGGCATTGACTGATATATACAGGCCATGCCTGTAGGCATTTACCCAGTGCAGTCCCCTGGATTTCCGAAGATCGTCTATTGTGAGGGACAAAGTCACAAGACAGTGTCCACAGACCACAACATTCTGAAGAGAAAGGACAGCTGAAGCAGATTCGAACCAAGGTCCCACTGCTTACCAGCCTAACGTCTTACCGCTAGGCCAAACCAGCTCATCAACATCTGATGTCCCCTCCATCTTAGTTATAGTCCTCCCACCCGCACCCCCAGGTTCTCAATATGGGACTACAAACACACGCTGCATACACACGCAAAAAAAGTCTGGGCATAAGAAAGATGCCTACCCCTGTCTTCTTCCTGTCCAAACTGCTCAGCTCCTCGAAGTATTCAATGGGGTCAAAATCATAATTGTCATCATCATCGTCCTCCTCCTCATCCTCAGAGGACATGAGTGATTCACAGTCTGTGTATTCCAGGTCGGAGCCGGAGTTGCTTCCAGAGCAGTCCCCAGATTTGGCAATGCCAGCTGGGGTTCCAGAGTCTCTGCTGTCCTCACTCTCCATTTTGTGGCAGTCCCGCAGCTGCAGCTCTGAAAATAAATTGTATTATGTATGTGACTTTGTCAGTGGGTGTGTATCATATGTGTGTGTGTGTGTGTGTGTGTGTGTGTGTGTGTGTGTGTGTGTGTGTGTGTGTGTGTGTGTGTGTGTGTATGCATGTGTGTGTGTGTGTGTGTGCGTGTGTGTGTGTGTGTGTGTGTGTGTGTGTGTGTGTGTGTGTGTGTGTGTGTGAGAGAGAGAGAGAGAGAGAGAGAGAGAGACTCTGTGGTGTGTGTGTCTGTCTGTCAGTCTATACATGTATCTGTGTGACTGTATGTTTGTGCATGTGTGTGTGACTCTGTGTGTGTCTGATTCTGTGCATGACTGTGCATGTGACTGTGTGTGTGTGTGTGTGTGGTGTGCGTGTTTGTGACTCTGTGTGTGTGTGTGTGTGTAAAGCATGCATGCATAATATGTGTGTGTGTGTGCCTGCATGCTACAGACAAATATAGGGAGAGAGGGAGGAGAAGGGTAAGAGAGAGGGGAGAAAAAAAAATAGTGACGCTTACACTTACAGACAGGAAGGATGGACTGACAGCAGGAACAAGTTAACAACAGAGCAAGGAAAGGTGGAAGGGAGGGAATTAACCTGGAGCATGACAGAGACCTGGACACAAGTTTGCAACAGAATGGTCAGTAGCAACCTCGATTTCGTCATGGACTCATAAGACAAAGGGGATGGAGGGAGACACTCAGACAGAAAAACAGCAGGAAACGAAAGAGAAAAAAAGACAGCTCCAAACAAGACAACAAGAAATGAGTGAACAACTGCTAGTGAGGCTGACAAAACAGATCTAGGGAAATGTACTCACCAATGCAACGGAACACAAGGAAACAATGGTATGCAAGTGCTTTCAACAAAAATTGACTCCTTCGGGTGCAGGAAGATAGACAACGAAAGAAGAAGGAAGCAAAGAACAGGACAGACAAGAAGATGATGTAAAAAATAAAAAAAAGAGAGAGAAGGTTTCATCATACACAAATTTCTCATCCAACCAAAGCCTTAACTGTGTGGGATGGTCAGGCGAACAGACCACAAGAAGAAGAAAAAAACAGCTACACGGTACACAGACAGACAAATACAGGTCTGTACACATGAGGTAACGATCCAACAGAAGAAAGAGCTTAAACAGACTTCTGTTCCAACAAATAAAAGACTAAAAAGAATGCTGATTTTAACAGGGCAACACAAAACAAGCGCAAATTTTCAGGGCATGTTTTGTGTTATATTAAACTTAAAATCAGCACACAAAACAGGCTCAAATTTTCAGGGTATGTTTTGTGTTATGCTATTAAATATAAAATCAGCATTTTTGTGTTGTCCAATTAAAATCAGCATTCCTTTAGTTTTACGATTTAACTTTTTGTGTGCTTGGATCTTTCAGATTTTGTTTGTTTTTTAGACTTCAGTTGTCTCTTCAACATTGACACATGGCAACATGCAATGATGTATGCAACAACTTACAACAAAACAACTTTACTGCCAAGTGTCAATGCAATTGCAATAGGAATGTTTTGTGGTTCCAAGTACACCCATCACGCATTCAAGCCAATCATAAAACATCATTAAATTACAACAGCAAACAAACATCCAGATAAAAAGTCATTCATAAAGAAATACATGAGAAATGCCACCAACATCAGGCTATGCATATCACATAAAAACTGCCTCTTCACAAGGTCTCCCTCTTCAAAAATTACTGTCCTAGTAAATGCAATTATAAAATTACCTACAACAAATTAATTAACCCCTTCACTGCCACTTGCCAGAGCCTGTAAAATTTCTGGGCCAAAAGATGCAAGGACACGCCTACAAACAATCCATTTTCAAGTCCCATAACACATCTACTTTCAATGCATTTTGATGAAAATCCTTTTACATGCCAGTGCAAAAAAAGAAGACAAAAGGGCTTAGGGGTTTCAGATTTTGCACTTTCAATTCACTGGTCATTTTCAAGTGACATCATGGCAGTGAAGTGGTTAATTAACCTGGCCGGCTTACTCTGCTGCCCGCTATCACCCCATTTTCCTCCCATCATGACCACTGCCAGTCCGGGATTCCCATTGCACTTTTAGTAACTTTAAAATTGTAGACGCACCGCTCCGGAAACAAGTGACTGCTCACACATCTCCCATAAGAGAAGGAGCAGAGTGCTTACCAGATCCGACTGAAGTCAGCAACTGCAGCAGGGGGCGATTGCTGATAATGGAATCCTGCACTCCACTCTCCTCCCACTGCTGCTGAAGGAAGCAATTTTCTGAAAGACGCAGCATCAACCATTCAATGGAAGCAGTTCAATAATAATAAGAATAAGAATAAAAATATTTATAAAGCGCAAAACCTTGTCTGTAGAGACTATTCTAAATGCACAGCCATGCACGCACACACACACACACGCACACACAAACGTGTGTGCGCACATATGCACACACACACACACACAGAGGCATGCACATACAAATATATGCACACACACACACAGGCATGCACACACATACGTACGCACGCATGCACACACACACACACACACACACACACACACACACACACAAACACACACACACAGAAGCACTTAAAACAGGCAACAAACAGAAATTTTAGATGGATGAAGGCAGCAGCACACAATGGAAAAACATGGGAAGTCTATAGTTTTCAGAAAAGAAATGTTTTGAGGTTACATTTGACTGAGTCCAAAGAGGGTTTTTTGTCAGAGAGGAAGGGGAATGTCATTCCATGTAGATGGATCAAAGACAGAAAAGGTATGGGAACCAACAGCGGAGAGTCCTGTGAAAGATGTAACATCAGCCATCCAGTGGAATGCAGTTAACTCTGAAAAATGCAACAATACATCAGCCATTCAGTAGAAAGCAGTTCTCTGAAAAAGTGAAAAATGAAACATCAGCCATTTTCTGTGGAAAGCAGTTGATGTGAGCCTTCTCAGGTTTCTGTAACAGCCACATTTCTGGTACTGGCAAATTATTGTACACTGCCCTAACAGTACACTCAGTTTTGTGCCACAAATTTATTAAGATCAAAGTAAACAAGCATTAAAAATATTGTTATAAGCATTATACTATAATGCTTATAACAATATTTTTAATGCTGAAAGGAATCTGCTTCATAGTTCATGTTCCAGTTTCCACACTGACTGAAAATTTCCAGAAACACAAACAGTATAACTATAAGTGTACCTGGATAATCTTCTGAAGCGATGTAGGTAATAGTGCAAACTTTGTGTGTTGTCAGTGATGTCCACTTGCACTTCAGTGTGTTTTCTTGAGACAGGAGACAGAACTCTGAAATACACAAATCAAAACTGAAAGTTTGATCAAAATGAGTCAGGATTAGTTATGCTTCTTTGCCACAGATCATGTAATCTAATGTTTACAGTTTTGTTTTGCATCATTAGATTGTCTTTTACTATGCATTTACGAAGAGCAGTAGTAGACTAGTACTACTACTAGTACAGCAGTAGTAGTAACTTGGTGTTTTACACCCAGTCAACCATTACAGTTATATCAGGGAGAGTACTAACTATCAAAAGCATTACCTCTGAAACAAAATGTAAATTAAAGAAAAAGGAGAAAGTGAGTGTGTGTGGAGGGCAGGGAGGGAAGAGGGGGGGTCAGTTTTCTTCATGCTTTATTCAATCATTCCACAGCATTTGAGAATGACATAAATTCCCCTCTTAATTATGTGCCAAAATCTTGCTCACACTGAATATCCCACAGCAGTTGAAAATCACAAAAATTCTCCTCAATGTGCAACAGTCTTGCTCAAACTGAATAGCCCACAGCAGTTAAAACTCACAAAAATACCCCTCACATGTGCTGCAGCTATGCTCACACTCACACCAAAGACGTTTTAATTACCTACCAAACTGACTATGCAAGCATTGTAACATTCTGTAACATCAATTTTGGTGATTTTCAACTGCTGTGGTATGTTCAAGGTAAGCAAGGCTGCAGCACATGTGAGCAAAATTTCACAATTTCAGGAAAGATGCTAACAGCTCTGCCTAGTGATCTTTGTATATCATGTACTAATTACTATAGTGTAAGTGTATAACTCATTAACTGTGTAACTGTAAGGTGCCCTGATGTCAGCCACCTGTCTGGAATCTCTGGACTGTCTTTAGTTTTTATACCACTTTTCAACCTTCTAAAACTGAAGACCTTAATCAGGAAGTAATATGATTTTATAATTATACAATTATACATCTTTTCACCATACCAATTACCATCAAGGTGAGGTTGTTAATATAATAATATTGATAAATATACATTAAAATTGTAATACCCTTTCCTTTCTGAATCCCCCACACCAACCCAAACCCCTAAGCAACGGTAATAGCCACTCTCACTTTTGTTTTCGTTTGTTTTTTGTCATTTATTCTCCAAAGCTGTCAACAGGAAGAAGAACTTCAACAAAACAAAGTCCTCCGAAGAGACCAGCGCAGACCACTATAATCTTCAGACTGAAAACCATGAAGTCTACCCAAGTTAACAAGACTCTAAAAGGTTAGAACCTTCAGCGACGAAGAATAAAACTGTCAACACCGCTGACCAAGCAGCCTTTCTTAGCATTAATATTGACACAAAGAAAATCAGTCAACTGCAAGACCAACCTGAAAATACAAACTGGTCGGAAATCCAAGCGTTGGATTTCATACACTGAGCAGCATCTGATCTAAAAGTTTCAATACGATCCATTTTCTTCCGCCTTTTTGTACACGGATGTGTACAAGCGTCTTCCTGCTTCCGATAACATGTGATGTGTTGGGGGAAAACACTTTCGCTTTGTGGTGAAAGCACAGCCCAGCGACAGGAAGCGCGTCACTGGAGGCGCCTTTTTACACCAAAAACAACCAAATCGAAGCACACACCACAAAATTGGCTTGACAAAATAATGATGCCTATAGTAACAATACTGCCAAGTGTTTAAAGATTGACTTTGACAGTAAGACTCACAGTCAACTCTGAACTGTGAAAAAAAAAAAATGCTTTAAACAAAAGTTTTTGAAGAAACCACAGTTCCGTCGCTTCTCATTGAGTCAACACTGAGACAGTGATACAGCAACAGCGGATCTAGGGCAGTATTCACTTATACTACGAAACGCAAGGAACAATGAAACACAAGTGCTTTCGACAACAACAACAACAACAAAATTGTCTTTGTCAGGTGTAAGAAGATAGATAATAATAATAATAAAATAAATAATAAAAATAGTAAAAATGTAGATCATGTCGTGCTCCACTGAATCTACGTCATACGCTTTCAGGCTTAACAAGTTTTCTACATCAACTCCTTTTCAGTCTTCTTCTTTGCTTCCTTCTTCTGTTATGATTATATATCTTCTTACACCTGGCAAAGACAGTTTTCTGTCGAAATCTCTTTTGTTTCACTGTTCCTTGTTTCGTAGTATCTGTTCGGCCATTTCAGTTGTCAACGTCACCACTGAGCGGCGTCAGTTGTTCTGGCCACTCATTCCTTTGACACTAATGCATATAATAATGCGGTCGTTGCTTACACAGATTGTGCACTTTCGGATACCTATTCCACAGCATGCACAGTGTACCAAACATGTTAAGTTCCGCTGCGGCCGAGTACCATCACTGATCTCAGAAGTACCGTCGTGGACAGCGGCTGGCCAATCCCGGCGGCAGTCGTGGAGAGTGTTGATAAATAATACAACACTATACTACTAGTGTCATAAGGTCATCATACCCACCCACAAGCGCCGCGCGCTCAAACACACACACACACACACACACACACACACACACACACACACACACACACACACACTACACACACACACACACACACACACACACACACACACACACACACTACACACACACACACACACACACACACACACACACACACACACACACACACACACACACACACACACGGAGATTCTCTGAAACATCCCGTGCTGGCTTCATTTTTATATGGGAAGCTTCCCTTACACGTCCCATTCTTTGCTTTTATGCGGGGAGTTTCTGTTACACATCCCCTGCTGTCTTGATTTTTATGCAAGGAGTTTCTCTTACACATCCCGTGCTGGCTTCATTCTTTTTTGTGGGGAGTTTCTCTTACACATCTTGTGCTGCTTTCTTTTTTCTTTTCATCGGGGGAGTTTCTCTTACACATCCGGTCCTGGCTTCATTTTTATGTGGGGAGTTTCTCCTGCATATCCCATGCTGGCGTCATTTTTATCTGGGGAGTTTCTCTTACACATCCCGAGCTAGCTTTCATTGGATCAGCGGACACATCAGCTTCATTTTTATGTGGGGAGTTTCTCCTGCACATCCCCTGCTGGCTTTTTTTTTTTTTTTTTTTTTTTTTATCTGGGGAGTTTCTCTTACACATCCCGTGCAGGTTTCTTTTTTTCTTTCTTTTTTATCTGGGGAGTTTCTCTTACACATCTCTGGTTGGCTTCATTTTTATCAGGGGCGTATCTCTTACACATCCCTGGCTGGCGTCATTTTTATCTGGGGAGTATCTCTTACACATCCCTGGCTGGCGTCACTTTTATCTGGGGAGTTTCTCTTACACGTCCCTGCTCGCTTCATTTTTATCTGGGGAGTATCTCTTACACATCCCTGGCTGGCTTCATTTTTATCTGGGGAGTATCTCTTACACATCCCTGGCTGGCTTCATTTTTATCTGGGAGTTTCTCTTACACATCCCTGGCTGGCTTCATTTTTATCTGGGGAGTTTCTCTTACACATCCCGAGCTAGCTTTCATTGGATCAGCGGACACATCAGGCTTCATTTTTATCTGCGGAGTTTCTCTTACACATCCTTGGCTGGCTTCATTTTTATCTGGGGAGTTTCTCTTACACATCCCGAGCTAACTTTCATTGGATCAGCGGACACATCAGCTTCATTTTTATCTGGAGAGTTTCTCTTACACATCCCCTGCTGGCATTTTTATCTGGGGAGTTTCTCTTACACATCCCTGGCTGGCGTCATTTTTATCTGGGGAGTATCTCTTACACATCCCTGGCTGGCGTCATTTTTATCTGGGGAGTTTCTCTTACACATCCCTGGCTGGCGTCATTTTTATCTGGGGAGTATCTCCCACACATCCCTAGCTAGCGTCATTTTTATCTGGGGAGTTTCTCTTACACATCCCTGGCTGGCTTCATTTTTATCTGGGGAGTATCTCTTACACATCCCTGGCTGGCGTAATTTTTATCTGGGGAGTTTCTCTTACATATCCCTGGCTGGCTTCATTTTTATCTGGGGAGTTTCTCTTACACATCCCAGGCTGGCTTCATTTTTATCTGGGGAGTTTCTCTTACACGTCCCTGCTGGCTTCATTTTTATATGGGGAGTATCTCTTTCACATCGCTGGCTCGCGTCATTTTTATCTGGGGAGTTTCTTTTACACATCCCTGGCTGGCGTCATTTTTATCTGGGGAGTTTCTCTTACACATCCCTGGCTGGCGTCATTTTTATTTGGGGAGTATCTCTTACACATCCCCTGCTGACTTCATTTTTATCTGGGGAGTTTCTCTTACACATCCCTGGCTGGCGTCATTTTTATCTGGGGAATATCTCTTATACTTCCCTGGCTGGCGTCATTTTTATCTGGGAAGTATCTCTTACACATCCCTGGCTGGCTTCATTTTTATCTAGGGAGTATCTCTTACACATCCCTGGCTGGCTTCATTTTTATATGGGAGTTTCTCTTACACATCCGGTGCTGGCTTCATTTTTATCTGGGGAGTTTCTCTTATACATCCTTGGCTGGCTTCATTTTTATCTGGGGAGTTTCTCTTACACATCCCGAGCTAGCTTTCATTGGATCAGAAGACACATCAGCTTCATTTTTATCTGGGGAGTTTCTCTTACACATCCCTGGCTGGCTTCATTTTTATCTGGGGAGTTTCTCTTACACATCCCGAGCTAGCTTTCATTGGATCAGCGGACACATCAGCTTCATTTGTATGTGGGGAGTTTCTCTTACACATTCCTGTCTGGCTTCATTTTTATCTGGGGAGTTTCTCTTACACATCCCTGGCTGGCGTCATTTTTATCTGGGGAGTTTCTCTTACACATCCCTGGCTGGCTTCATTTTTATCTGGGGAGTATCTCTTACACATCCCTGGCTGGATTCATTTTTATCTGGGGAGTATCTCTTACACTTCCCTGGCTGGCGTCATTTTTTTCTGGGGAGTTTCTCTTACACATTCCTGGCTTGCTTCACTTTCATCTGGGTAGTATCTCTTACACATCCCTGGCTGGCTTCATTTTTATCTAGGAGTTTCCTTTACACATCCCTGGCTGGCTTCATTTTTATCTGGGGAGTTTCTCTTACACATCCTTGGCTGGCTTCATTTTTATCTGGGGAGTTTCTCTTACACATCCCGAGCTACCTTTCATTGGATCAGCGGACACATCAGCTTCATCTTTATGTGGGGAGTTTATCTTACACATCCCATGCTTGCTTCATTTTTATCTGGGGAGTTTCTATTACACTTCCCGAGCTAGCTTTTATTGGATCAGCGGACACATCAGCTTCATTTTTATCTGGGGAGTATCTCTTACACAACCCTGGCTGGCGTCATTTTTATCTGGGGAGTTTCTCTTACACATCCCTGGCTGGCGTCATTTTTATCTGGGGAGTATCTCTTACACATCCCTGGCTGGCGTCATTTTTATCTGGGGAGTATCTCTTACACATCCCTGGCGGGATTCATTTTTATCTGGGGAATATCTCTTATACTTCCCTGGCTGGCTTCATTTTTATCTGGGAAGTATCTCTTACACATCCCTGGCTGGCTTCACTTTTATCTGGGGAGTATCTTTTACACATCCATAGCTGGCTTCATTTTTATCTGGGAGTTTCCTTTACACATCCCTGGCTAGCTTCATTTTTATCTGGGGAGTTTCTCTTACACATCCCTGGCTGGCTTCATTTTTATCTGGGGAGTTTCTCTTACACATCCCGAGCTAGCTTTCATTGGATCAGCGGACATATCAGCTTCATTTTTATCTGGGGAGTATCTCTTACACATTCCTGGCTGGCTTCATTTTTATTTTGGAGTTTCATTTACACATCCCTGGCTGGCTTCATTTTTATCTGGGGAGTTTCTCTTACACATCCCTGGCTGGCTCCATTTTTATCTGGGGAGTTTCTCTTACACATCCCGAGCTACCTTTCATTGGATCAGCGGACACATCAGCTTCATCATTATCTGGGGAGTTTCTCTTACACATCCCATGCTTGCTTCATTTTTATCTGGGGAGTTTCTATTACACTTCCCGAGCTAGCTTTTATTGGATCAGCGGACACATCAGCTTCATTTTTATCTGGGGAGTATCTTTTACACATTCCTGGCTGGCGTCATTTTTCAGTATCTGGGGAGTTTCTTTTACACATCCCTGGCTGGCTTCATTTTTATCTGGGGAGTTTCTTTTACACATCCCTGGCTGGCGTCATTTTTATCTGGGGAGTTTCTCTTACACATCCCTGGCTGGCGTCAATTTTATTTGGGGAGTATCTCTTACACATCCCTGGCTGGCTTCATTTTTATCAGGGGAGTTTCTCTTACACATCCCTGGCTGGCATCATTTTTATCTGGGGAGTATCTCTTACACATCCCTGGCTGGCGTCATTTTTATCTGGGGAGTTTCTCTTACACGTCCCTGCTCGCTTCATTTTTATCTGGGGAGTATCTCTTACACATCCCTGGCTGGCTTCATTTTTATCTGGGGAGTATCTCTTACACATCCCTGGCTGGCTTCATTTTTATCTGGGAGTTTCTCTTACACATCCCTGGCTGGCTTCATTTTTATCTGGGGAGTTTCTCTTACACATCCCGAGCTAGCTTTCATTGGATCAGCGGACACATCAGCTTCATTTTTATCTGCGGAGTTTCTCTTACACATCCTTGGCTGGCTTCATTTTTATCTGGGGAGTTTCTCTTACACATCCCGAGCTAACTTTCATTGGATCAGCAGACACATCAGCTTCATTTTTATCTGGAGAGTTTCTCTTACACATCCCCTGCTGGCTTCATTTTTATCTGGGGAGTTTCTCTTGCACATCCCTGGCTGGCGTCATTTTTATCTGGGGAGTATCTCCCACACATCCCTGGCTGGCGTCATTTTTATCTGGGGAGTTTCTCTTACACATCCCTTGCTGGCGTCATTTTTATCTGGGGAGTTTCTCTTACATATCCCTGGCTGGCTTCATTTTTATCTGGGGAGTTTCTCTTACACATCCCAGGCTGGCTTCATTTTTATCTGGGGAGTTTCTCTTACACGTCCCTGCTGGCTTCATTTTTATCTGGGGAGTATCTCTTACACATCCCTGGCTGGCGTCATTTTTATCTGGGGAGTTTCTTTTACACATCCCTGGCTGGCTTCATTTTTATCTGGGGAGTTTCTTTTACACATCCCTGGCTGGCGTCATTTTTATCTGGGGAGTATCTCTTACATATCCCTGGCTGGATTCATTTTTATCTGGGGAATATCTCTTATACTTCCCTGGCTGGCTTCATTTTTATCTGGGAAGTGTCTCTTAAACATCCCTGGCTGGCTTCACTTTTATCTGGGGAGTATCTTTTACACATCCCTCGCTGGCTTCATTTTTATCTGGGAGTTTCCTTTACACATCCCTGGCTAGCTTCATTTTTATCTGGGGAGTTTCTCTTACACATCCCTGGCTGGCTTCATTTTTATCTGGGGAGTTTCTCTTACACATCCCGAGCTAGCTTTCATTGGATCAGCGGACATATCAGCTTCATTTTTATCTGGGGAGTTTCTCTTACACATCCCTGGCTGGCTTCAGTTTTATCTGGGGAGTTTCTCTTACACATCCCGTGCTGTATTGATTTTTATGCAAGGAGTTTCTCTTACACTTCTCGTCTGCCTTTTTTTTTTTCTTTTTCTTTTTTCTTTTTTGAGGGAGTTATCTCTTACACATCCCTGGCTGGCGTCATTTTTATCTGGGGAGTATCTCTTACACATCCCTGGCTGGATTCATTTTTATCTGGGGAATATCTCTTATACTTCCCTGGCTGGCTTCATTTTTATCTGGGAAGTATCTCTTACACATCCCTGGCTGGCTTCACTTTTATCTGGGGAGTATCTTTTACACATCCATGGCTGGCTTCATTTTTATCCGGGAGTTTCCTTTACACATCCCTGGCTAGCTTCATTTTTATCTGGGGAGTTTCTCTTACACATCCCTGGCTGGCTTCATTTTTATCTGGGGAGTTTCTCTTACACATCCCGAGCTAGCTTTCATTGGATCAGCGGACATATCAGCTTCATTTTTATGTGGGGAGTTTCTCTTACACATCCTTGGCTGGCTTCATTTTTATCTGGGGAGTTTCTCTTACACATCCTTGGCTGGCTTCATTTTTATCTGGGGAGTTTCTCTTACACATCCCGTACTGTATTGATTTTTATGCAAGGAGTTTCTCTTACACTTCTCGTGCTGTCTTCTTCTTCTTTTTCTCTCTCTCTTTTTTTTTCTTTTTTTCTTTTTTTCTTTTTTCTTTCTTCTTCTTTTATTTAGGGAGTTTCTCTTACATATTACATACTGGTTTTTTTTTGTTTGTTTTTTATCGTGGTAGTTTTTTCCCTTACACATACCGTGCTGGCGTCTTTTTTATCTGGGGAGTTTCTCTTACACATCCCGTTCTGGTTTCATTTTTATTTGGGGAGTTTCTCTTACACATCCCATGCTGGCTTTACC
This sequence comes from Alviniconcha strummeri, assembly GCA_963584105.1. Lineage (NCBI taxonomy): Eukaryota > Metazoa > Mollusca > Gastropoda > Provannidae > Alviniconcha > Alviniconcha strummeri. The sequence continues at coordinate 16,179,570 of OY757550.1, read as the reverse complement.
TTTCTGTGTGTGTGTGGGGGGGGGGGGGTTCTCTTACACATCCCATGCTGGCTTTACTTTTCCGTTGGGGGTGGGGGGGGGGTCTCTTACACATCCCAAGCTGGCTTTTTTCCACGCAATCTGCGGAGTTTCTCTTACACATCCGGTGCTGCTTCAGTTTTATTTAGGGAAGTTCTCCTAAACATCCCGTGCTGGCTTCATTTTTATCTGGGGAGTTTCTCTTACACATCCCATGCTGACTTTGTTTTTATGTGGGAAGTTTCTCTTACACTTCACGTGCAACCTTCATTTTTCTGCGTGGAGTTTCTCTTACACATCCCATGCTGGTTTCATTTTTATCTGGGGAGTTTCTCTTACACATCCCATGCTGGTTTCATTTTTATCTGGGGAGTTTCTCTTACATGTCCAGTGCTGGCTTCATTTTTATCTGGGGAGTTTCTCTTACACATCCCGTGCTGGCTTTAATTTTATCTAGGGAGTTTCTCTTAAACACACCATGTTGGATTTACATTTCTGTGGGGAATTTCTCTCACACATCACAGGCTGGCTTCTTTTTCTTTTTTTAATCTGGGGAGTTTCTGTTACACATATCGTGCGGGCTTCATTTTTATCTAGGGAGTTTCTCTTAAACATCCCGTGCTCGCGTGATTTTCATGTGGGGAGCTTCTCTTACACATCCCATGATGACTTTGTTTTTATGTGGGGATTTTCTCTTACACATCCTATGTTGGCGTTATTTTTATATGGGGAGTATCTCTTACACATTCCGTGCTTGCTTCATTCTGATCTGGGGAGTTTCTCTCACACCTCCCGTGCTAGCTTTAATTTGATCAGCGGACTTTCTCTTACACATCCCATGCTGGCGTCACTTTTATCAGGGTAGTTTCTCTTACACATCCCATGCTGGCTTTATTTTTATGTGGGTAGTTTTTCTTACACATCACGTGCTAGCTTCGCTTTTATCTGGGTAGTTTTTCTTACACATCCCATGCTGGCTTTACTTTTCTGTGGGGAGTTTCTCTTACACATCCCAAGCTGGCTTCATTTTTTTATATTTTTTTTTTCTAATCTGGGGAGTTTCTCTTACCTATCACATGCTGGCTTCATTTTTATCAGGGGAGTTTCTCTTACACATCCCGTGCTGGTTTTATTTTTATTCTGGGAATTTCTCTTACATATCCCATGCTGCCTTCATTTTTTGTGGAGCGAGTTTGTCTGACACATCCTGTGCTGCCTTCATTTTTATGCGGGAGTTTCTCTTACACATCCCAAGCTGCCTTCATTTTTATGTGAGGAGTTGCCTTCATTTTTATGCGGGGAGTTTCTCTTAACATCCAATGCTGGCTTCTTTTTATGTGGGGAGTTTCTGTTACACATCCCGATCTGACTTCTTTTTTATGTCTTACACATACCGTGCTGGCTTTTTTATGTGAGGAGCTTCTTTCCTCTGCAGTCTACTCTTAAAAGAATCCATTAAGAAAAGAGCTGGGTAGAAGCTGGCCCTGGAGGAAAGTGTGAAAAAGTCACACTCAAACCAGAGACTCAGACCAGAAACTCAAACCACCTATAACAACCTGAACAAAATCAAACAAGAACTGAGTGAAAAGTGGGCACAGAAATGAAAGCGGAAGAAACGAAATGGATCTGAGATCTAAATAAGCCCTAGCTGAAAAAGCTAAGGAGTAAATGGGTCCGAGCTCTGCAAACTACCCAAAAGACGACCACACTAAAAAATAAAAGAGCTGGGTGGAAGATGGCCTAGGAAATGAGCGTCAAAAAAGTTGCACTCAGAAGAGAAAAGGGAGCCCTACAACACCCTAAACAGAACAAACAACACTGTAGAAGAACTGAGTAAAAATTGCCAAAGGGAAGAAAAGAAACACTCTAACGCGAAGGAGCCCTAGAAAAGTTGTAAAAATTTTTTTTTTAAAGAACATCAGAGTCACTAAGGACAGACAGCCTGGTGAAAGAAGACTGCAGCAAAATCCCTAAAAGAAGTGCTCATAACAGAAAGCACTCATACTAAGTACTAAACAGAGCAAAACCACTAAGAAGAATAGCTGGGTAGACAAAGACCTAAGCAAAAGCCCTAAAAATGGTTTGAGCAGAACACAGTTCCATGGACTGCTCAAAAGAACAGAACCACTAAGAATGGGTGGAAGAAGACCTAAACAAATTCCCTAAAAAAGGAGACAGTCAGAATGTCACGTCTTTGTAAAGCAGGTCTGTTTTTCTTACGGTAAATCACCGCGGACCCCTCCCCTTGAGGGAACTTCACTCCACCGACGAAACATTAGCGTGGAGAGACCCTGAAGATAGGCAGGCCAAAGAACAATTCCGAGCTGAAAAGGCTAACAAGTAAACGGATCCGAGCTCTGCAAACTGTTCAGAAGACAATTAACCTCTCAAGAAAAGAGCTGGGCAGAAGATGGGTCAGGTAAAGACCGTGAAAAAGTCGCACTCAGGAGAGAGAAAGGAGCCCTACATAAGAGAAAGCAGTCATACTAATTAGTAAAAGTAGCAAAACCACTAAGAAAAATAGCTGGGTATATAGACAAAGACCGAAGAAAAAGCCATAAAAAGAAGTGTTTTGAAGACAACGGAGCTGTATAGAATGCTATAAATAACAGAACCACTAAGAACTTGGTAGAAGAAGACTTCAGCAAATTCCCTATAAAAATATAAAAAAATCAAACCAAATAAAAAGACACTAAAGAGACAGTCAAAATGTCACGTCTTTGTAAAGCAGGTCTGTTTTTCTTACGGTGAATCACCGCGGACCCCTCCCCTTGAGGGAACTTCACTCCACCGACGAAACAATAGCGTGGAGAGACCCTGGGGGATCTTGAGCCTGTTTACAACCTGTTTACCGTTATGGGTGAAATCATCCCGTCAGAGTCGCTGTCACGTGTCACCTACACAGGAATTAAGAGCATGCATTCTCAGAAGACAATGGAGCCCTGCTAGAAAGAACAGAACCAGAAAGAAGAAAAGCACGGTAGAAGACGCATGAAAAATCCCTGAGAAAAAATAAGAAAAATGAGCCCTCTGAACAGCTGAAATCAACAGAATCACTAAAGAGAGAAAGGAATAAGAACAAACCCCAAAAAAGAACTAAGTATATGAAAACGTCCCTGCAAATTGCTAAGAACGGAGACCCTGAAGACAGGCAGGCCAAAGAACAAACCCGAGCTGAAAAAGCTAACAAGTGAACGGATCCGAACTCTGCAAACTGCTCAGAAGACAACCCCTCAAGAAAAGAGCTGGGTGGAAGATGGCTCAGGTAAAGAGCGTGAAAAAGTCGCACTCAGAAGAGAGAAAGGAGCCCTACATAAGAGAAAGCAATCATACTAAGTAGTAAAAGGAGCAAAACCACTATGAAGAATAGCTGAGTAGACCTAATAAAAAGCCCTAAAAGGAAGTGTTTTGAAGAGAACAGAGCTGTATAGAATGCTATAAAGAACAGAACCGCTAAGAACTCGGTGGAAGAAGAAGTAGGCAAATTTCCTATTTAAAAAAAAAAAAAAAAAAAAATGAAATAAGAAAAAGACACTAAAAAGATAGTCAAAATGTCACGTCTTTGTAAAGCAGGTCTGTTTTTCTTACGGTGAATCACCGCGGACCCCTCCCCCTGAGGGAACTTCACTCCACCGACGAAACATTAGCGTGGAGAGACCCTGGGGGATCTTGAGCCTGTTTACGACCTGTTTACCATTATGGGTAAAATCATCCCATCAGAGTCGCTTGTCACGTGTCACCTACACAGGAACTGATGGCATGCATTCTCAGAAGACAAAGCAGCCCTATATACGGAGTGCTAGAAAGAACAGAACCATAGAGAAAAGCGCGGTAGAAGACCCACGGAAAAGCCCTGAGAAGAATAAGAAAAATGAGTCCTTTCAATAGCTGAAATCAACAGAATCACTAAAGATAGAAAGGCCTTAGAACAAACCCCCAAAAAGAACTAAGTATATCAAAACAGCCCTGGAAATGACAGAACCACTAAGAATTCGGTAGAAGAAGACTTCAGCAAATTCCCTATAAAAAAAATCAAACCAAATTAAAAAAAAGACACTAAGGAGGCAGTCAAAATGTCACGTCTTTGTAAAGCAGGTCGTTTTTCTTACGGTGAACCACCGCGGACCCCTCCCCTTGAGGGAACTTCACTCCACCGACGAAACATTAGCGTGGAGAGACCCTGGGGGATCTTGAGCCTGTTTACGACCCGTTTACCATTATGGGTGAAACCATCCCGTCAGAGTCGCTGTCACGTGTCACCTACACAGGAATTAAGAGCATGCATTCTCAGAAGACAATGGAGCCCTGCTAGAAAGAACAGAACCAGAAAGAAGAAAAGCACGATAGAAGACGCATGAAAAATCCCTGAGAAAAACAAGAAAAATGAGCCCTCAGAATAGCTGAAATCAACAGAATCACTAAAGAGACAAAGGAATAAGAACAAAAAACCCAAAAAGAACTAAGTATATGAAAACGTCCCTGCAAATTGCTAAGAACGGAGACCCTGAAGACAGGCAGGCCAAAGAACAAACCCGAGCTGAAAAAGCTAACAAGTGAACGGATCCGAACTCTGCAAACTGCTCAGAAGACAACCCCTCAAGAAAAGAGCTGGGTGGAAGATGGCTCAGGTAAAGAGCGTGAAAAAGTCGCACTCAGAAGAGAGAAAGGAGCCCTACATAAGAGAAAGCAATCATACTAAGTAGTAAAAGGAGCAAAACCACTACGAAGAATAGCTGAGTAGACCTAATAAAAAGCCCTAAAAGGAAGTGTTTTGAAGAGAACAGAGCTGTATAGAATGCTATAAAGAACAGAACCGCTAAGAACTCGGTGGAAGAAGAAGTAAGCAAATTTCCTATTTTAAAAATAAAAAATTTAAAAAAAAAATGAAATAAGAAAAAGACACTAAAAAGATAGTCAAAATGTCACGTCTTTGTAAAGCAGGTCTGTTTTTCTTACGGTGAATCACCGCGGACCCCTCCCCCTGAGGGAACTTCACTCCACCGACGAAACATTAGCGTGGAGAGACCCTGGGGGATCTTGAGCCTGTTTACGACCTGTTTACCATTATGGGTAAAATCATCCCATCAGAGTCGCTGTCACGTGTCACCTACACAGGAACTGATGGCATGCATTCTCAGAAGACAAAGCAGCCCTATATACGGAGTGCTAGAAAGAACAGAACCATAGAGAAAAGCGCGGTAGAAGACCCACGGAAAAGCCCTGAGAAGAATAAGAAAAATGAGTCCTTTCAATAGCTGAAATCAACAGAATCACTAAAGATAGAAAGGTCTTAGAACAAACCCCCAAAAAGAACTAAGTATATCAAAACAGCCCTGGAAATGACAGAACCACTAAGAATTCGGTAGAAGAAGACTTCAGCAAATTCCCTATAAAAAAAATCAAACCAAATTAAAAAAAAGACACTAAGGAGGCAGTCAAAATGTCACGTCTTTGTAAAGCAGGTCGTTTTTCTTACGGTGAACCACCGCGGACCCCTCCCCTTGAGGGAACTTCACTCCACCGACGAAACATTAGCGTGGAGAGACCCTGGGGGATCTTGAGCCTGTTTACGACCCGTTTACCATTATGGGTGAAACCATCCCGTCAGAGTCGCTGTCACGTGTCACCTACACAGGAATTAAGAGCATGCATTCTCAGAAGACAATGGAGCCCTGCTAGAAAGAACAGAACCAGAAAGAAGAAAAGCACGATAGAAGACGCATGAAAAATCCCTGAGAAAAACAAGAAAAATGAGCCCTCAGAATAGCTGAAATCAACAGAATCACTAAAGAGAGAAAAGCCTAAACACAAACCTGAGAAAAACAAATCAGTATATCAAGAAACAGCCCTGCAAACTGCTAAGTACAGAATCATTAAACACAGGAAGGCCAAAGAACAAACCCTAGCTGCAAAAAGCTAAACAGTGACTGGATCCATGCTCAGCAAACTGGTGAGAACAGAACCAGTAAGCAAAGAGCTGGGTGGTAGACAAAAAACAAAACAAAAAACACGAAAAGGTCGCACACAGAAGAGAGAGAGGAGCCCTACGACGCCCTAGAGAGAACAGGAGGGGGGGGGGGGGGAAGCAGCAACCAGAAGAGAAGGAAGCCACAAGAAAAGTGAAAAAGGGGAGAAAGACATTAAAGAGGAGCAAGTGGAGAAAGGCATAAGAACAAGCCCCGACAAATGCGCTCAGAAGTGAAAGGAACCCTCAAAGTCAAAGTGATAAAATGACAAAACAACTAAAGCCCAAATTTGCATCAAAGACAGCCTTAGAAAAAAAAAAGCCCCACAAAACAAAACAAAAAAATCACGAGACACAGACATAGAAACAGAGAGAGAGAAGTGGAACTGACACATCTATTCAAAATAACTCGTTTGACATTTCTCTATATCGGGAGTTTTTTCTTTACACATCCCATGCTGGCTTCTTTTTTTCTTTCTTTCTTTTTTATCAAGGGAGTATCCCTCACACATCCCGTGATGGCTTCATTTTTATGCGGGGAGTTTCTCTTCCACATCCCTACTGGCTTATTTTTCTGTGGGGAGTTTCTCTTCCACATCCCTACTGGTTTATTTTTCTGTGGGGAGTTTCTCTTCCACATCCCTACTGGCTTTATTTTTCTGTGGGGAGTTTCTCTCACACATCCCTACTGGCTTATTTTTCTGTGGGGAGTTTCTCTCACACATCCCTACTGGCTTATTTTTCTGTGGGGAGTTTCTCTTCCACATCCCTACTGGCTTATTTTTCTGTGGGGAGTTTCTCTCACACATCCCTACTGGCTTATTTTTCTGTGGGGAGTTTCTCTCACACATCCCTACTGGCTTATTTTTCTGTGGGGAGTTTCTCTCACACATCCCTACTGGCTTATTTTTCTGTGGGGAGTTTCTCTCACACATCCCTACTGGCTTATTTTTCTGTGGGGAGTTTCTCTCACACATCCCTACTGGCTTATTTTTCTGTGGGGAGTTTCTCTCACACATCCCTACTGGCTTATTTTTCTGTGGGGAGTTTCTCTCACACATCCCTACTGGCTTATTTTTCTGTGGGGAGTTTCTCTCACACATCCCTACTGGCTTATTTTTCTGTGGGGAGTTTCTCTCACACATCCCTACTGGCTTATTTTTCTGTGGGGAGTTTCTCTCACACATCCCTACTGGCTTATTTTTCTGTGGGGAGTTTCTCTTACACATCCCTACTGGCTTATTTTTCTGTGGGGAGTTTCTCTCACACATCCCTACTGGCTTATTTTTCTGTGGGGAGTTTCTCTTCCACATCCCTACTGGCTTATTTTTCTGTGGGGAGTTTCTCTCACACATCCCTACTGGCTTATTTTTCTGTGGGGAGTTTCTCTCACACATCCCTACTGGCTTATTTTTCTGTGGGGAGTTTCTCTCACACATCCCTACTGGCTTATTTTTCTGTGGGGAGTTTCTCTCACACATCCCTACTGGCTTATTTTTCTGTGGGGAGTTTCTCTCACACATCCCTACTGGCTTATTTTTCTGTGGGGAGTTTCTCTCACACGTCCCTACTGGCTTATTTTTCTGTGGGGAGTTTCTCTTACACGTCCCATGCTGGCTTCTTTTCTTCTTTTTTTAATCTGGGCAGTTTCTCTTACAAATCCGGTGATGGCTTCGTTTTTATGCGGGGAGTTTCTCTTACACAGCCTGTATTGGCTTTATGTTTATCTTGGGAGTTTCTCTTACACATCCCTGCTTGCTTTGTGTGTGTGTGTGTGTGTGTGTGTGTGTGTGTGTGTGTGTGTGTGTGTGTGTGTGTGTGTGTGTGTGTGTGTGTGTGTGTGTGTGTGTCGGGGGGGGGGGGGGGGGGGGCTCTTACACATCCCATGCTGGCATTGTTCTCTCTTTTTTCTTCTTTTTTCTCTCTCTTTTTTTTTTTTTTTTTTTTTTTTTAATGTGGGGAGTTTCTTTTGGACATCCCATGCTGGCATTATTTGTATCTGGGGAGTTTCTCTTACACATCCCGTGCTGGCTTCATTTTTATCTAGGGTTTCTCATACAGATCCTGTGCCGTCTTCAGTTTTATGCAAGGAGTTTCTCTTACACATTCCGTGCTGGCTTCTTTTTTCTTTTCTTTTTTATCTGGGGAGTTTCTCTTACTCATACCATGCTAGTTTTACTTTTTATCGGCGGAGCTTTTCTGACACATCCCGTGCTGGCTTCATTTTTATCTCGGGAGTGTCTCTTGCACATTCCGTGCTGGCTTCATTTTTATGCAAGGAATTTCTCTTACACATCCCATGCTGTGGTTGTTGTTTTTGTTT
>OY757550.1:16092550-16165050 GCA_963584105.1 Alviniconcha strummeri | reverse complement strand
AGAGTTATCTCTAAGTTTTTTTTTAAACAGAGTTACCTCTGAGTTACAGAATCTTCTCAGACAGATGAGAACTTGTCAAGAAACTTTCAGTTTCATCTGCTGCCACTGTGATTTTGAAGTGCAATCGAGGTCATTAAAGCTCCTGCAAAAGTGGTCAGTTTCAGTGGTTTTTTAACAGAGTTATCTCTAAGTTGTTTTTTTTAAACAGAGTTACCTCTGAGTTACGGAATCTTCTCAGACAGATGAACAGATGTAAAAAACTTTTGCCAAATCCAAGAATAGCTGATTCCTTTCCCCTGCACAAGTGACGGTTGTGAAAATTTATCTGCATAATTGTGTCTGTGTGTTTGACAATGATTCCAAGTTTAAACATGGTCAAATAAGAACCTTCCGACAAATGCACACAGCTGTTGAACCGTTCTGACACCCCTGTGACAGTGAAGTAAGGTCACAGTCACAGAGAAAGGTGGTGGTTACAAATCGTGCACAGACTGAAAATACTTAACGTTTTTGTCCAGCAACAGATGATGTAGCCCTAAGAGTATATGTAACGTTTGAGCCTGGTTGCAAGAAAACTTAACACCTTTCACAACCTTCATGTCTGATGCACACTGTGACCCTGAAATATGGGCAAGGTAAATGACAGTAGAATAAAAGGGTAAAATTTGTAAGTACCACTACCAAGCAACAGCTGACACTAGCAGAGCTCAGGAGCTGTGTGAAAGTTTAGGTGGCCGTCCTGCCAGTGTCAGTGGTCCTTATGGTCTCTGTGGACGTAAAGCAACACTAAACTTGACACTGACGGTGTTCAAAAAAATTGCAAGGTTCAAGTTTTTGTCCGGTCTGCACTGCCTTACTGACCATCTCATAGCCCCACATGTTTCAATGAGTCATGAGTAGAATAACAAAAATAAAGGCTCCGCATTACAAATGGAAGCACTCTCAACACAGATGTACTATCACAATAGGTCACCACACTGCAAACATTTTATTGCAAAAGAATTGCATTAACAAAAATAACTAATGCAACCATCTACAGATATATAGATACAAACAAGTAATGCTACTATCTACATATATGCATATATACAAACTCTGCACAGTGACTGGAAGGAGCTGGTGGGGTCTAATACCATTTATCCAACACACACATCTTAATGAATCTGTACACTTCTGTGCTACGTACTTCTACTATTTACCAAACACGTACATCCTCATAAATACACACGTACATTAACATCCTGGAAATCTTGAGACTCCACTGAATGGTTTGCATTGCAGTGAACTGCATACTTGCAGAGGTCATTTTGTGCGAATTAGTGTTCATTTAACTTTCACACACACACACACATACAGGCACATTTATGCACTCACGCACATCCCTCCAGATCACTGAACTGTAAAGGGAAAGGAAGATGAGTCAGAAGCATGGAGGGTGAAGGCATAGGAGTATTAGGAGTTGAGGTTGGGGGGTGGGGGGGGCGGGGGAGAATCCAGTTCTAACCCTGTCCAACGAACACAACAAACACTGACATTAAATTACACACTGATAATACAATGCATTGTAAAACGAACACACACACAAAAAAGACACAATGCATGCAAAGTTGTAACAGCTAGTGTAACAAGACAAGCACGACAGCTAGCTCACACTGAAAAGAAGAAAATGCAAACCTCATTTTCTTTTGTCTCTATTTAGGTTTAGTGCAGGCTGTCATCCTGCACAGTCTGGAGAGTTTTGCTTAATTAAACAATGCTGAAGGAACTGAAAAAAGACAAAATCTATGCCACAGAGCTTGAAACGTTTTGCTTAAACAACATCCAAGGATGTCTCTTTTCTTAAAGCAACAACCAGATGTGGCGATCGAGAAGAAGAATGCAACAACCAGCTGTAGCGATAAGAAGAAGAAAGCAACAACCAGATGTGGTGATCGAGAAGCAGAAAGCAACAATCAGATGTGGCAATCAGGAAGAAGAAAGCAACAACCAGGTGTGGAGATCAAGAAGAAGAAAGCAACAACCAGAAGCGGCGATCGAGAAGAAGAAAGCAACAACCAGAAGTGGCGATTGAGAAGAAGAAAGCAACAACCAGAAGTGGCGATCGAGAAGAAGAAAGCAACAACCAGAAGTGGTGATCGAGAAGAAGAAAGCAACAACCAGAAGTGGCGATCGAGAAGAAGAAAGCAACAACCAGGTGTGGAGATCAAGAAGAAGAAAGCAACAACCAGGTGTGGAGATCAAGAAGAAGAAAGCAACAACCAGAAGTGGCGATCGAGAAGAAGAAAGCAACAACTTGAAGTGGCAATCGAGAAGAAGAAAGCAACAACCAGAAGTGGCAATCGAGAAGAAGAAAGCAACAACCAGGTGTGGAGATCAAGAAGAAGAAAGCAACAACCAGAAGTGGCGATCGAGAAGAAGAAAGCAACAACCAGATGTGAGCAAGGTCACCAAATAGACAGGAAGAAAATACAGAGCCTTCCCATGTTACTCATTCTCATAAAAAAAAAAAAAAATTAAATGCAAGAAGAATCTTGTAATAAGTTGACTTGTTCTGACTGAGCAAACTTTATTTGTTGAGCAGACAAAACACCCAGTTGGAGAGATTGGTCAACAGTATATGGTGAAGTAACCAACAACCCTCACGCAAACTTTGACACAACGACTGGGTCTAGGTTGTTATCCATTTCTTTCTTCTACTGCCTTTTGAAGCTTCTTTGATCATCACTGAGTGTCAAATCCGATCTGATGTCAAATCCGATTTTAGCTGTTTTCACCTTTGCTGTATAGTACCTTGTAACATGCATGGTCGACGGATTACGTCATGAGTATTTCATACACCCAGGTTTTTCATTTTTCAGTAAATATACCTGCCCACGTTTTTCATAGGGTCTCAAAAATAACGTGGGTGTAGTCACACCCACCATACAAGCCACTGCAAGAAAATGATGTCTCTTGAAAAGTATGGGTAACTGCACACCCTGTCAGGTGTCGTACAAATTTGTTGTTTGCTTCTCAGCCTATTGATTAAAACATGTCAGTTTTTGTTTTGTTTTGTTTTTGGTCTGGTAAAAACATGCCAGTTTTTAGCAAATATCTGCGGTGATGCTTGAAAAGTAACTTGCTGCAAAAACCTGAGGCAATGGTAAATCTTCACCTAATGCAGAAAATTGTTTCACACCACATGCATTTCTAAGTATAAAACAAGAACCGAGTTGACTAGCATCAGAAGCACTTTGCACCATTTACAACAGTAAAGTACAAATGGACCACTTCAGAAGCACTCTGAACCATTTACAACAATGAAGTGCCATTGAATTTGCACTCTGCACCATGTACAACAACAAAGTACAAATGGTCCACTTCACACAACCAACAACACAACCATTCAGATCTCTCAGCAGCAGAAGTACGATTCCTAAGAGCATCACATACAGTAGAATCACATGCGAGCACAGTGAGTCTGCTCAACAGCGGAGAATAGCGCTACATAAAAGCAATCAACAACAACAACAGCTGACAGAAAGGACTGAAGTGAAAGGAATTCAGTGTGGAAGTGACACACACACATTGCAGATGGGATCAGCGATGCGTACATCAACATAAGTCGCAGAAAAGATCGGTGGTGTATGCACTAAGATGATACACTACAGTCATGATCAGGGATGTATGCATCACAATACACACACTGCAGGTGTGACCACGGACCCATAATGGAGATGCGCCGCAGAAGTGGTCTGTGACGTATGCATCAAGATACTATGTAGACACGATCTGTAACTTGCGCATCAAGATAGGCTGTCCAGGTGATCAAGAGGACACGATATGTCTGCAGAACTGTGTACTGTCCAGGTGATCAAAAGGACACGATATGTCTGCAGATTTCTGTGTACTGTCCAGGTGATCAAAAGGAGTGGATATGTCTGCAGATTTCTGTGTACTGTCCAGGTGATCATGAGGACCGGACATGTCTGCAGATTTCATGTGTACTGTCCAGGTGATCAAAAGGAGTGGACATGCCTGCAGATTTCTGTGTACTGTCCAAGTGATCACGAGGACCGGACATGTCTGCAGATTCCTGTGTACTGTCCAGGTGATCAAAAGGAGTGGACACGCCTGCAAATTTCATGTGTACTGTCCAGATGATCACGAGGACCAGACATGTCTGCAGATTTGATGTGTACTGTCCAGATGATCATGAGGACCAGACATGCCTGCAGATTTGATGTGTACTATCCAAGTGATCAAAAGGACTGGACACGTCTGCACATTTCATGTGTGCTGGCCAGGTTATCAAAAGGACTGGACACACCTGCAGATTTCTGTGTACTGTCCAAGTGATCATGAGGACCGGACATGTCTGCAGATTTCTGTGTACTGTCAGGTGATCATGAGGACCAGACATGTCTGCAGATTTCTGTGTACTGTCCAGGTGATCAAAAGGACTGGACATGTCTGCACATTTCTGTGTACTGTCCAGGTGATCATGAGGACTGGACATGTCTGCACATTTCTGTGTACTGTCCAGGTGATCATGAGGACTGGGCATGTCTGTAGATTTTGTGTGTACTGTGCAGGTGATCAAGAGGACCTGATACATCTGCCGATTTCTGTATACTGTCCAGGTGATCAAGAGGACTGGACACATCTGCAGATTTTGTGTACTGTCCAGGTGATCAAAAGGGCTGGACATGTCTGCAGATTTCTGTGTACTGTCCAGGTGATCAAGAGGTCTGGATACGTCTGCAGATTTCATGTGTAAAAGCTGAACAGGTGGCGGTACCCCCCAGATCACCTGTCAACACCTGAAACACACAGCACAGTGAAAATAAGCATACACACAGACCACATAGCTGAATGAAATAGCTGGCTTCTACAAGCTTAGAAATGGGTGAAATGACACTAAGCAAAATGATTCACATGTCTGTACCAAAATAAGCTGATAGAAAAACAAGGGAAACCAATGTTCCGACGAGTCCTTCAAAATGGAGGCAGAAAAAAAGTATTTGAAACTTACCCACAACTTTGAAAATGGCCCACGGTCAACAACATTATGAATGTATAAAGCTCGATGGAACTTGTTACTACCACGTAAAACTTAAAACTCATTCAAAGTGCCATTTTCATGTTTATGTGTGTGTGTGCGTGTGTGTATATATATATATATACACACCATGCAAAGACTGAACTTGCCTGGACATGAAACTGTAAAAAGAACACGACTGTCTTGTCCTTCTACTGCCACCATGACCCTCAGCTCTGACTGAGGCCACTAACATTAACAACGGCATGAATGTGTTAAGCTCCAAGGACTTGTGACACTGCAGAGAGACCCTGCATATACAGTCTCTGAGAAAAAGCCAAATCAAATCGTTTGCGACGTAAGGAGAAGTGTCCATAAAGCGTGCATGGAAGTATGGTGCAAAGTACGCAAAATGACAGCTCCAGGCATGCACAGTGCAGACTGGCTGACACACGGAATAGCGCCTACCTTTCCCTCCTTGATGGTCTCCAGCGCTGCTTTCTGGATGCGATCACCGTACTCGTTAAGCTGCATGTGGCGCAGCATCATGCAGGCACTCAGCAGCAGGGCCGTGGGGTTGGCCTTGTCCTGCCCAGCTATGTCTGGAGCTGTGCCGTGAACCTGTCGCACAAAACACAGAACCTGTTGCACAGAACGCTGACCCAGCTGTCGCACCAAGCAGCATCATGCAGGCACCCCTTAGTAAGCTTGCAGGCAAAGGTTCAGTTAGCTAACATTCAAAATCAGACCAGAACAATGCCTGCTTAGACAATTACTCATGGTCTGCGCAGCTGAATTATAATGGTGACTGTTATGAACAGCTGAGTTTTCTAAGAGCATTAAAACAGCTGCTCTCTGACAGTGCCAAAGGCCTTCGTCAAGTCAAGGAAGATTACGAAGTGCACTGTATTGGTTACTCTTTTCAGTCCAGGGCAGGGGGTGAAAATATCTGTGATAACAACGGGAAATGGCAAATGCCGTCCCCAGGCTGAAAGAGGATGGGAAGCCACTCTGCCCATATCAAACCATGTTCGGCTCTGTCATCTTGCAATCCCAGCCATCATTCTCCATTGTCATACTTTATGTAAATTGTTTTGGTAGGACTATGCTTTACATGTGTACAGAATATCACATTTAGGTTAATATGCATCATGTGAGCGCTCAGGGCATTGATGAGCGCATGATAAATGTACATTATTATTATTATTATACTTACCGATTCAAAGATGGCGCCATCCTGCCCAATGTTGCCACTGGGAGTGACTCCCAACCCACCAATCAAACCAGCACACAGGTCACTGCAACACACACACATGCACAGTGTCAGTGTCAGCAGCAAGGCTGTCTATGTGCACAAGGGAAGCGTTGCATGTGGTGTTAGAGTTGGACATGGTTCCTTTGACAGATAGTGGACAAGTAGCAGGGTGGCCATGGGGCAGCAACATGGGACGTGGAATCAAGAGGACGTGGAGCATAACGCAAGGCAAGAACTGACTTCAGTCTTTCATTCTGGTCGCTGGATGATGAGTCAGGTCTTAATCTGTCCGGTCCTTGGGATAAACTGAAAAATGAACGCACCCCAGTCTAGGGTCTACCACATACATATCAATGATTTCACAGCTGCAAAATAAAGTTTAAACTGCTTATTTTCCATTTTTCTATGCATTCTTGGGGCACAGTAAGACTGCAACAAAAGTACAGATCTACATAAACATCCAAACTTCACCTAAACAATTATTACATAAATGGTGAAACGGACACAAAGCAGCCACTACACATGGACTCACCTCAGAATGTCACCGTACAGGTTGGGCATCACAAGCACGTCAAACTGGGATGGATCCTGAACCATCTAAAAGGGATGAAGAAAATGTCTGTTTTAATTTTTTTCCAGGAACAGAAGAAAAATGTGTAACAAAGTCAGAATAAAAACAAGCAGCAGAGTCCCCCCAAAAACACCACCAGTCGATCAAGAGTGAATCCTCACTCTAAACATTGCTTTCTGGCATTCGCCCTGGGTAAAAAATATAAAAAAAAGAGTTCTGTCTCAGTTCAAATGATTTCAGTTTTATTTGTCTGGCATAAGCAATGTGGTCAGTTATAAAAGAAACATCTGATATAATTTGAGTTGTCTGTTACGAACTTTTGCCATTTCAGCATCATCAAGAAACTGTTCGTTAGCTGACAGTTTTCCAAGACCTATGGTGTAATCAACTATGGCAGTGGCTGGAAAAAGGATGGCATAAACCAGTATCTATTTAAAATGCCCAATCTCCAAACCTCTGTAAAAAAAAAAGTCCAGTCTCCTATCACAACCTGCACTATACAACATCCCAGCTCAACTCTCAGCCTGCACTGTGACTAAACAACATCCAATCTCCCATCTGTAACTGCCATGCATTAGTCTTTCATATCTGTACAGATTTTTCAGCCATACACCAGCTGATGTCATGTTTAGCAAAACAAAGGTGCTTGCCGTATGAAATAACTTTTCAACAACTTTTCAAAAAATGTGCTATGTAGAAAGTACCTGGAAAAAAGCACACAATTCAAGTGAAAATTCATCACTTACATTTAAACAAACTGTGTCCAGGTAGGATTCTGTAAATTTGATATCTTTGTTTTGGGAAGCAACTTCACGGCAGCATTTCAGGAACAGACCATCAGACATTCTCCTGGGGAAAAAAACGTGAACGGTATCGTTTATTGCCATTATGTCTGAAAAGCGAAGATGTCAGTCTTTTTTTCCTCTTTATGTTGTATCCTCACTACTTGCCCGTCATAATCCTGATTAATTACCATGGGGAAAACTGAGGTCACTTTCAATAAGGAAATCCATCTGAGTCATGATATCCAGGCATTTTCTTTACACATTATTCAAATAAAACCATATACAGTATGTGTAACAAATTCAGCAGAGTAAGAAAATGCCCAAAGTGTAGAAAGAAAAACACATCAAATAGAGCAGACTACTTTAGTACTTACTACAAATCGGTTTTACACTCTTAGTTATACACACAGTTTTAATACTCTTAATGTTGTAAATACTCTGCGTAAAAGCATATAATATCTATAACAAATTCAATAAAGTAAAGAAATACCAAAGTGCAGAAAGAAAAACACATCAAATAAGATAAGACTACTGAGGTGCTTACAACACAGTTTTAATACTTTTACTTATGTAGACACCCCAAAAGGGGGGGGGGGGGGGGATGAAGGGAGAGAGAGGCAAAAAAGAAAAGGGGGGTAAAAGTAACTTCTTTTTTCTCCACCCAGTCAACTAGGACGGAGCGAGGGGAAGAGACAGCACAAGATTGTGTCCGTGCTGTCTCTTCCCCTGGTCACCTGAACAAAACAAATGGGTCAAGACAAATGACACATTTTGCACAATGGGGCATTCCTTAACTTTGCCAAATACATGCTAAAGACTTGCAAGCATTAGGCACTACTGTGTTACCCAGTTTTGATAGGTTCTGCTCAACTCACATGATGTTGGCTTTATGGACGGCAGTGACAGTACTTCGGTTGTTTTCACGGGCAAACTTGAAGGCATACTCTGCTACTCTGCGTGATGCAGTCTCTGTGATCAGCTTGATGCTCTGAACCACACCATCCACGATCTGCACACACACACACACACACACACACACACACACACACACACACACACACACACACAATTGTTGCCAATTCAGGATTCAACATTACTTTATCTCATCAGAGAAATTAAAATATGGCTGAACATTAACCACATCACAGTACACAGTAACACATATTTTATATTTCACAGAACAGTTACTGATAATATAAAAGTTACATAATAAACAATCAGTTCCAGTCTTGGTGCATACACATCTGAGCATCAAATCCATTAACATAACTACTTCCATCTCTATTTGCCACTATCAACACCATACTGACTCAGGGTCGTGACATGTTGACCATTTCCATCTCCACTGCTGCTACAGCCTCACACTTTCTTTTTTCCTCCATCCTTCTCTCTTTCATTTCCAGCATTCATTTTGCTTCTCTTCTCACCTCTGCATGTGCAGTGAGTTCACTGCCACTCTACAAATAATCCTTGCCATCGTCCAAAACATTTGTACTTGGGTCTTCAAGTGACTGCCTATAAATGGAGTGGACCAAATAGCTAGACAAGCAGCACTCACAGTGTGTTCAATGCCGCTGTACTCTCCCTCTGTGTTTTCTCTGATGGTGACCAGGTCGACCTCATCATAGGGGGTCTTGAAACCCTCAATGGACTTGCACGGTCGCACATTGGCATACAAACTAAATGCTCTGTAGACAGAAGGAGAGAAAGGTAAACTTCAAGGAAAAGAAAAGGGATGTCAGTTGTTACACACACATATTTATTTAATGTCAGCTGTCACACACACACACGTATATTTATTTAATGTCAGCTGTCACACACACACACACACACACACACACACACACACACACACACACACACACACACATATTTATTTAATGTCAGCTGTCACTCACACTTATTTATTTATGTTGTTGCCCGCCTGCTTATCAATATTTTTTAACTTCTCAGACTGTGGGCAATTAGTTCTTGGATTTTGACGTGCCATCAACTGCACAGGGTCAACTCAAGACAAAGGCTGTGGCCAGAGAAGTGAGTACTGATGTAGAATTTGTGTTAATGTGACCATTCCTTCTCACTAATGACTGTCTTGTACAACACAGACATTTCCACACATGACAAAACAGCTGCTAACAAAGCATAGATACAAAAAACAAAACAAACAAAAAACACAAACATTTTGGGGTGAACACATAATCAGATTTGTTTTGCCTGCAGATAAGCTGCTCTAGAAATATGCATGGTGTCATTCACGTGTTATAATACAAAATCACTTTCCAAAGAAAGAAACCTAGAAACAGGGCACAATTATCTCATGTTTTGCAAAATGCTGAAGTTCTTGAAGGTCCCAAGGAATCAACTCAGATGAGCTTTCATGAAAATACATATCATCCCCCTTACATTGTTCAGAAAGAGTAAGAATCTGAAAGCAGTAGTTATGGTATAGTGTTTCACCAAATAACATTTAATTTTCAGGTTAAGCCTTTGTATAGTGCTTCACCAAATAACATTTAATTTTCAGGTTAAGTCTTTGACTGTGGAAAATACATATCATCACCCTTACATTGTTCAGAAAGCGTAAGACTCTGAAAGCAGTAATTATGGTGTAGTGCTTCACCAAATAACATTCAATTTTCAGGTTAAGACTTTTGACTGTCACTGCCAGGCCACAGTAACCATAATTATAGCCAACTCAAACTCACAAAACTGTAGCAGCAACAGTCAGAGATAACAAAAACTGGACAGTTTTAAGACTTTACACAAAAAGAGACTGTACAGAAAACTAATGCAAATATTAAACAACCCTACACACCCAATGAGACACTGCTTTGATAGCAGACGTAGCAACAGGAGTGGAAGATTTTTACTTCCGAGAACAAACACAAACCGTTATAAAACCTCGTTTTTACCCTCGGCTCTGTCAGTTTTTAATGAAAATTATACCAGTCATTAACTGAGTGTGCGCACGCGTCAAGATGTCTGCTGAGGATGATAACTTTCTAAAGGAGGGTTGGAGATGTGTGAACCTAATGATTTTTATTTGAGAGTTTTTACGTTTGGGTTCGACAGAGAAAGCATTATTCCAGGTAATTTTGGGTTTGCTATTGGTGTATGAAGATTGAGAGAAAGGGGCAATATGTCTAAGAGTAAGAGTGTGTATGTGTGTGTGTTTCATGACTTAAAATTATTGAGCTATTTTCTACATTGTGTGATCAAATGACAGCTTTGATTTCCCGCTGGGATGAATAAAGTATATTGTTGTTGTTATTGTTGTTATTGACACCTGGCAAAGTTTGAGTGACCAGGCTTATACTGTGTCCATGCAAATGTTTACTTCCATGGACACAGTATACTCCTGAACTGTGATCATTCAGACTTTGCCTGGTGTCAACTTTCACATGATGAAAATAAACAAACACCCTCTCCGCCTAGCACTGATATCAACAGTGCAGTTAGTTATTTTTTTACTGGATTTTAACACTCTGTCAATCACACTAGCTCACCTCAGGACAACCAGACTCTGTCATAAGCAAATTCACTTTTCAAAACTCATCTCATATATAAACCCTTTCCCAAGTCAGTCCACAAAACCAGTCTCTAAGCACAAATAAAACAAAACATACATGATACACAAACATCAAACCCAAACTTTCAACAGAGCAGACAGGAGAACATGGAAAAAGAAGAATGCAGAGCAGCAAGGCAGTAGCAGAAGAGAGAGACCAGCATCATGGATACTCACTTTCTCAAAGCCAGGTTGAGGGACTTGTGCCCTTTGCCAATCGGTGTGGCTAGGGGCCCCTTCAGACCTATCTTGGTTTCCGCCATGGAGTCAAAGATCTTCTGTGGCAGGTGGAAATTGCCATCTGGGCCTTTGACTGGCGTGACGTCCACATCTTCCCAGGTGACAGGAGCCTGTGGAGAATGGCAGAAATGGACGAGGTGAGAGCAGTGGAAGGTTGACAAATGAGTGTGTTGCTCTTGAAGAAAGCAGCAGGGTTAGTGTCTGGGAGTTTTGACAGTGGGGAAAAACAGGCATGTTAAAAAAAAGTAAGGGCAAGTCTTTGCGGTCAAATCGCAGCTGTACAGTTGCCATACGCTTGTCTTCAAAAACAACAACAACAAAAACAGGCATGTTAAGGAATCTATTAGTAAGGATCTAACTCTATGAAGTCAAATCGCAGCTGTACAGGTGCCATACGCTTGTCTTCAAAATTAGACACATCTCAGCTGTACAATTGTCATGCGCTAGTTTTCAAAGAGACACCAAAGCTGTACAGTTGCCATGCAGTGGTCTTGAAAGACACCAGCTGTACAGGTGTCATGTACATCTCAGCTGTACAGCTGTCATGCACTAATTTTCAAAGAGACACCCAAACTGTACAGTTGCCATGCATCAGTCTTCGAAGATACAGCTCAGCTGTATAATAGCATATAGTTTGTCATGCACCTGTCTTTAAAGACACATCTCAGCTGCACAGTTGTCACGCACTTGTCTTTAAAGACACATCTCAGCTGCACAGTTGCCACACACTTGTCTTCAAAGAGACATCTCAGCTGCACAGTTGTGATAAGTCACACCTCAGTTGTACAGCTGTCATGCACTACTTCCACTAGTCTGCAAAGATACATGTACCTCAGCTGTATGGCTGTCACGCATTATTAGTCTCCACAGATACAGCTCAGCTGTAAACGTGCCATATGTGCCAGTCTTTAAATCTAAGACACACCCTAGCTGTACAGCTGTCATGTACTACTACTACTACTACTACTACTACTACTACTACAGTACTAATCTTACAAGATGCATCCAAGCTGTACATTTATCACATACCTAATTGTTAACATTAGTTTTCAGGGACTTACTCCAGCAGCTGCAAAAATATCCTTGACAGACTGTGATATTTCTGGACCAATGCCATCCCCTGGAATCATTGTGATCTTCTGCAGACTTGTGGTTTCCTGGTAACAGTTAAAGAAATCAACAATCAATACAACAAAATAAATAAGCAGTCTTCTTGAACTGCTAGATTCTAAATAATATGTATTATATATAATACTTTTAGTGTTTTAGTACATGTACAAAAATGTGACAAATGTAGTATCATTCTTCATAAAACTACATTACATATTTGCATCAATCATTAAATGCAATTCACAACAACAACAAAAGAAAGGGAAAAAAGCAGATGCATAGATGATTCACAGTAAATTCCAGTACTTTCCATCACATTATGATACAGTGCCAATCAAACAAAGAATATTGTGCAAAGTCTGATCAGACAGACAAAAATGGGAAACAAAACAAAAACAAAAAACACAATTTGCAGTTTATGTGCCCATTACATATGTGACCTTGAAACACGGCCAAGATCACCAAATATGGTGTGAATCAATGGTCCCTAAGTAAGGTTATGTAACCCTGCAAAGTTTGAAAGACTTTGCATTTTCCAACAAGAAAAAACCCACCATTAACAGTTTGGTAAATTGGGAAACTTGCCAATTATCTCCCTTGGATAATAAGCCCACAAAGTGTTAAAAATGATGCATTACTCATGAATTAGTATTAGCTAATGTAATTAACATACGAAGTTCAACTTCATCTCATAACACCGTTAAGCTTAAAAGTGACAATTAAATTTTTTTGACACTGCTGTGACCTTGAAATGTGGTCAAAGTTTCTGAAAGTGAAATGAATGCGCAAAGTTCAAAGGGTAGCATTACCATGTATAGTCTGCCATTCATCTCATTTACACTTTTTACAGTTTCTGAAAAAAATTGCAGGGCTAAACCTTTTGACATGCCTGGATGGCCAGACAAACAGCTGGCCAACCAGCCCAATACTAATCATTACACAGACTCACATCTTATCAGGTCTGTCAAAAACCAAAGCTATAAACAAATTAATTCAACAACAGCAACAATAACAAAAATACATTGACGAAATCAGTCAAGAGAATCGCATTAGCGTGTAAATGGTCCTGGTCATTCTGCCAAAAATGCAGGTGGCAGGTTACAGCTAAACACACATGCACCCTACATATGTGATGCGACATGGTGCATGGTTGTACGGTATACACAGAACATGCCGAGACGGCAGCAGTTTCACGCTGCATCAGCCATGTAAAAGCACTGCAAATACACCACTTTGGTGGATATTCAAAACACGCTATAAAAAGCTAGTCACTCATTTAGAATCATGTGACAAGAGTGCAGTGAGTCTGCTCAAGAGCAGAGAATAGCACTATATATATATATAAAAGCGATCAATAGAACTAACAGATGGCATAATACTGCAGTGTACTAACACTGGTATGTTTTGCATAATTTACATATTATATATACATATGTGAGCTCTTCACTTTCCTCAGATCAGCCTGTGAACAAAAAGTGCACCCAACCAGCACCATTTAAAGAATAAATTCAAAAATAAAGCACAAGAAATTCAACTGGAAACAGTTAAGGCAACCATAGAAACACAAATCAAGGTCAAATGCTCAGAAGACTAACAAAATGCACTTTGAAATTAGTTCTACTGTACTTTGTAGCTTTTGTCTCCCCTGTGATCTTAAACATGGTCAAGGTCTTTTTTTAAATTTTATTTTTTAATGTGTTCAAGTAAAACTCACTTCAGCTCAGTATCAATTATCATGAAACATTTGAAAGCTTTTACTTTCAGTCACTACACATACATGTATATATATATATAGATTCAGTTCAATCAAAATGGCACAGACACAGGCCACCATACTTTTTGGTTTTTTTCTTTGTTTTAATTCCCCAACTGTATCAGCCCATCGTCTATTAGCAGAAAGCTTGTTGATGAGCACATAACGATTCATTACATCTTCATTGTCTTAAATATTGTTTTAAAAACCAAAATGGCACAGACACAGACATACACAATATACACACAATGCAATGCATCTATCTCTCAGAGGTTCACTCAGTTGCAACAGCTGGACAGCTGGTCTGATTGATCAGAGCACTATCTAATCCTTCTACAGGAGATCACTGGTCACTGCTATTTTGTACACCTCTCTTCTTCACGTGATCAATGGTGTGATGGGCTTGGCTTTGTGCTGACATGTTCATGATGTTGTACCTCAAGCAACTTAAAGGGAACCTGAAGTGAAGAAGCACGCCTCATCAACAGGAATGGATTTTTTTTTAATAGCTACAGGGCAGTTTTTCCCTCAATATTTGGTCCTGTTTCTTTAGAATCAGCATTTGAAAGTCAGGAAAACATGACCATCAGAGCTGCTCTGAGTGTGTGTGTGTGTGTGTGTGTGTGTGTGTGTGTGTGTGTGTGTGTGTGAGTGTGTGTGTGTGTGTGTGTGTGTGTGTGTGTGTGCATGTGTGCATACATACTTGCAAACCTACTGTGATGATTGTCTTCTTATACTGATTACAGAACCTTTCAGAATCATGAAAGACAAGTAGAGCAGAAATTTACTGAGAACTACACTTATTGCTCAGTATGTATTATACGTTTAATATTTCATGCATAAAAATCAACTCTAACTGGAACAGCAACAATACCTTTGGCAAAAATGGAGTTTTGAAGACTGGTGGCTGAAATATGTATTTAACCTTTTAAGACAGTGTGAACCTTTTTAAACAGTTTGAGGTTTTGGGTTGTTGTTTTTGGTAGTTTCACATAATTTTTTCAACAAGTACTGTTTCAAAACATTTATTATCAAACTGTTTTAAAGCTTTGTGCCTTTAGTTCTAGCTTTATCAACTTCTCATCATTGTAAACTGCATTTTTTTTTCTTCTCAACACAGACAGTGAAACACAGCCCTATTATATTATTTTACTACCAGCATCTGAATTCAATAACACAAGAGCTCAGATGAAGTACTGAAGGTGATAAATAACAGGAGTCTGATTTTATTACATGTATTAGTATTATAACAGGGACTGGCTTGGGCACTGGTCTTTATCACTGGCAGATCAAAATCTGAAAGAACTGAATAATATATATGTAACCCATCAGGTCAACCTAGCTACTGATGATACACACACACACACACACACACACACACACACACACACACACACACACACACACACACACACACACACACATACATACATACAGTAGAAATGGTCATATCACTTTGCATGAAACATTCTAGTGGTACTGGAGGAGGATGGAGTTGACAGACTTTCAAAGCGTAACATACCAGTTGCACAGCATAGGCCCTATGATTCAAATATTGAATCTAAAAGAGCAGTTCAAATTGGTCATGTTACTTTATTACTAATATTAGTTATCAAAGAACATTTCCAAAACCTGAATAGCCTCTTCAACTTCAAGTCACTACCACAGTTATAAGTTTCATTCTGGCTGCAATACAAACAGAATGTGTGCCTGCTGATAGCTGACACAAGTTTTTAATGTTTGTCTTTCACAAGTTTTCACCTTAGACAGAATAGATCAGGTAACAGTGCCCTGCAAATAAAAGATTTTGGGGTGTGATTGCCACAAAGAACGGTGCACATCAGTGTCGTCAGTTGCAAAGGTTCTGTGAAAACATCCATCACAAAGCATGACGTGCACAACTGCATTTTATATATGTGCATGTCTACAATACTGGCAAACAAAAGTGGGACACAGACATCCAAAAATACTCTGTCACCAAATTGTCAGAAACACACATTTTTCTTGAGATAAATCATTCTTCTTTAATTTTCTTTTAGTTTGATTAAAATATCTTGCTTCATTTTTTCATAACATGAAAGAGAATCAACGTAGTTGTATTTCCTCATGTAAGTTTCGTGGTTTCCACTTTGCATCTTTATCTCCTTTGAAATTATGCTTTTTATTAGTTTATTATAATTTATATGGACTTTAAAGTGCAACATCCAAAGACAACTTGTAAAGAAAAAAGTAAAATTCTCAATGAAAACCACCAAAAAACAGTAATGAGGAAAAATGGAAACCGTAACTTACATCAGGCAAGAACAAAGTCAATTAGAATTTAGTTATCAAAATAAAACACCTTAAACAAAATTATATTTGTCACTTCTTATCATTCTTAAAGCATTGTTTTGGACTAATCTAACGAGCCATTGCCATTTTTGTTTGGCATTTAATATTACAGGTTATAAAAAACGATGTAACATGGAAATCATGCAAATTTTCAATTGTGCTTGCAAACCAGTTTTTTTAAAGTTTGTTTTATATCAAACGTATTGACGATTTAGATATCATCTAAGGAACAATTTCAAAGGTTGATACTGAAAAAAGCAAACCAGGAAACTAGACATTCATACCAGAAAGTGACGTGGAAGCACCACCAGCTTTGTCTAAATGTTAAGTTTGTATTGATTCCTAAGGGAAGCAATAGAAACAACACCAGCTTTGTCTAAATGGCAACTTTGTATTGGTCCCTAAGGGAAGCAATAGAAACAACACCAGCTTTGTCTTGGTCCTTAAGGGAAGCAGGCAGCTAGCTGAAAAACTTGTGGCACTGGCCAGAATTGGGCACTGTGCCACCACCTGATGTTCATTTCTGTTGTGTCAGAAGCGGAAACAAAGAAAATATTGAAGACTCATGGGTAATTCTAGTCACGTCACACGTTGTTTTGACTCAAATTTGATGCATCACTACATGAGTGAGGTCAGCCGAGTGGGTTGGGTTCTGTCAGTGCCTTTGTCTGGTTGTTAGAGTTGACCTGATGTTCGTTACTGCAGGAAACGAAACCGACCGTATTCACAAAATTTGATGAGAATGGTTACTTGCATAAAAAATATTTCCGCAAGGAATGCTTCAGTTTAATAGGTGGAATAAAAGAATTTGAAATCATGGTTGCCGAATTTGAGTCAGCAATTAGTAGTAGTACACACCAGCGTTAGCGACCAGTGTCGGTGAAAACGATGCGCAACGAACATCATCACTTATTCGTTCGAGTATAACAACAACAAAAACACCTTTCTCTCCCCATACAATGCTTTGGCACTGAAAATTGATCTTCCAAGTACCATTTTAGATGCCTGTTATTGTTAGGCACTTTGAAACTGTTTATTTTTGTGATGATAAACATGACTGAAAAATGTCCCAGGTTCGGCACCATTTTTCACTTACATTTTCAGGTTTTAAAAAATATTAAAAAACAACCACAGAGAATTTTTACAAAACAAATACTTTGATTGATGGTGTGCATAAATCAGTCGTTTTGTGCATCCATACTGCTTTCTAGTGATAGGATGGACAGATAGTTTAATATTTGCACTTGAAGGGACCTACCCATCGATTTCACCAGGTTTTGCCAGTATCGTAGATGTGCATATATATATAAATATATTATTACTAATCGATCTTTTTGTAAACATCTGAAGTAAATTCCTTGCATACAAAGCTGCGATGCACCTCTGTCTACTCCTGCCACACATACATTATTTACATAAGAATAAAATGGTGATGTGCGTGTGTGTATGTACGTGTGTGTGTGTGTGCATGCGTGCATGTGTGTAACTGTAAGTGAGTGTGAGTGTGCAGCACCTTTGCCATGTAAAAAACTAAGTTCAGATGTGATTCTGCTGTTCGATAAATATACTATTTCACTTAAACAATGTAAATATTTTGACCTATTCACTGACAATTTGATTTCAAAAAGACCCACTGTTCCCAAGCTAAACTGGTCAGGTTACCTTTTTGCAATCAAATTTAAAGCCAGTCCCTGTTAAATGTCACAAATGTGGTAACCAGTGTGGTAAAATAAACCATACTTACAGTGGTCCTGGAGTACAGCCTGGATGCAGCACATGCAACATGGCGTTCCAAGAGCTGTTCAAAACAAGAAGTGAGATCATGTACACATATATACACATCTGGACATACTATATAATTTATAATATATTATAATGTACTTTTCCTTTAAACTCTCAAAAAGGTGCAGAATAATCAAATGTTTTATATAATATAAGCCAGCTGCTGAAACTGAAGAGCAGATGTACATAATTACAAGTACAAAGCATCAGACTGGTGTCTTACACCACTTACACAGTTACAGGATACATAATCTTTTCAGTTTGTGTTCAGAGACCGACTCAATGACTATCAGTATCACACAGATATACAATCTGCCCTGATATAACCATCATAGTAGACTGGGCATTAACAACCAATTGTCTGTCACCCAAATACATGAGGTCTGTTTGAGTTTTACAAAAAGCCAACAGTATGCATACATGTATTATTTATCTACTACTTGACACTGGCAGTAAACTCTAGCACTGGCCACTGTAGTAGCAGCATGTACAAGGCTCCCCCAAAACCCAATCTGAGGAGTTGCAGTGTGCTGCAAGTGCAAAGTAATATGACATGGTGTGAAGAAAGACAAATAAAAGAAAAAGAAAAAGTTAGACTTGGGAAAGTGTACAATGTATTAACTACTTTGGAGTATCCAGCCAGACAAGTCCAGCTACCGTAGTGGTTCCCAGCCTTCATTTACCCACTTTTAATTACACATTGCAGATTTGGAACAGAGCAGACCCCAGTCTCAAGGAGCCATGGATAGGTGCTATTGTCACTTTTGGAAGAAGGCTGTTAAACTCTGGAATGGTCCTAGGAAAGAACATCTTCTGCCTGTAGCGTATGTTGTCTGGTGAGCTGTAAATTGTAATGTCATAGGTGAGGTCATGGGCATGTTGGGTGGTTGTCCTTGGGTGGGTTGATGTGGAGGAGACCATGGTGGAACTTGTACAAAGTGTTGAGGTGGGCTTGTTTTCACCACTGTTGGCCACTGCAGTTGTCCTCGTATGGTGTCCACACAAGCTGATTTTCTGTAGTCCTGTTGCACCCATCTTGCAGCCCGTCTCAGAATTCTGTAGTCCTGTTGCACCCATCTTGCAGCCCGTCTCAGAACTTTTTCCAGTGCTTTGATGCTGTTGGCTGTGAATGGGTCCCATACACTGATACAGTGCTGGCATACTCAAGCATAGGTCATACACATGTATGCTGCACCTTATTCATGAATCCTAGCAAAGTTCTGGGACTCACAGCCACAGGATCTGCCCCAGTGAAAGCCAAGCTGCTCCAGTCAGAGGATCTAGTGTCTTTGTGCAGACAGTGAACTGTGTTCTTCCACACATCCCATGATGGTGCTGACTACCACATGCTTAAGAAGCTTGCAGGGTATGCCGGTTAGGTAAATCATTGCTAGTGACGTATGCTACAGAAACAGGCACTCCCGTGTCACCATCATAGTGACAATCCCAGGAGTCTTTTACTGCTAGTGCTACAGCACGTGTTTTTAACTTGTCCTTGGAAACTGTATCTCATCGTTAGGAACCTAAATGCAGACAACAACGGGAGATGAAAATACGACGGGACATTAAAAAATAAATTAAAAAATGTCGCAAGCCTTACTTGTATTTAAGTTTTAACTAAAAAACTGTTTTAGCCCAATTGCTGTGACACGGACAGAACGATATATTTATAATCGTCTGCACTGATTAGCCGACTAATCGCCAGTAATAAGCGTATCAAGTATGCAAGCCAAGTAAATGCGCTTTACAAATAAAAACAAATGAATGAGTCAAAAACACAAGAATATAACGTCACTTACACCCGCCTGAAGATGTCCTTGAGTCTTACAAACACCGGACAGAGCCGTTCGTAGAGTTCGAGTCGCCATGCTGACCTTGATGACCTTGGAAGTTGCACTGGTTTCCGGTGGCTTGACCTTTGTCTCTAAAATATAGTTCCAAATAAAACTAATCTTTTTTATACCTTCAGAATGCTCCAATGAATCATTAAAGATTTCAGTGATGTTACAAATGATTGTAATGTGCAAAAAATGCAAGATATAGTATTGATTTTTGCAGAAATAAAAATGATCTAAATATGACTACATACAAAAAACATGATGGTGGTATTTGGACTCATTACAGAGCACTTTTTTTCCTTTAAAAAAAAATAATAAAAAAATCTGAACAGACAACCAAACTAACGTCTGTAAACAACAACAACAACAAATAAAAAATGATGCAACTTTTTTCAATTTCAGACCCAGCTGTCTAAAGCAACTTCCTTCAAACTGTCAGATATTTCAGTCTGTTAAAATAAAAACCTAAAACAAGATGACTGCTAGTGTTCTAAAAACAAGATCATGTGTATTTCGAGTCACTTACATGTCATTGTCATGCCAGTATTCTTCCAGACGCTCCAGGCATTCCACTGACAAACCGGAACCAGATAAGAATAATGTTTTCATTTATGATTGTTTAACTGTAGTTTTGTCACTTTGACTCAATGAGTAGGCCCCTATTGTACACAGACATTTTTCGATCCGCAGTATTGCCTCATTCAAATGATTAATTGGGGTGTTGTTGTTGTTGTAATTGTTGTTGTTGTTGTTGTTGTTGTTAACCATGTGTGTGTTTACATCCATTCAAGTCCTCGCCCTGATATGACCGAAATGGTTGACTGGGCGTAAAGCACCAAGTCAAGTTACTTACTTACTATTCAAGTCAGTCTGTCTGGAAATACACCTGTTCAAAAAGTACTGAATGGCAGTCATCGTGGTTAAGTTTTGTGTAGTCTGCAAAACCAGGATGTTGCTGTTGCTGTGTGAGTTTCTGATCTGTTTTTGTCAGTTGACTCATGCTGACACTGACTGGGAGTCATTGTGGCAATATTCGTGACTCACTTCATGCTATGTCAGTATGTGTTTGCTGGATTCTTCAGTGGAATGATCTATAAACTGCATCTATAAATTTGGCTGATTGGCCCTGGCAGTGATTGTCATATAGTATAATCATGTGTAGGCACACCGGACTGATGTGATGACTGCATGGAGTGATTTAATTGCCTTTGTCATTGACACTGTGAGAACTGAATGTATCATCTTCTTCTGCTAATGTTGCTTTATGTCCACAGAGACCATAAGGACTATAATGGGCAGGGAGCCCAGGACGGCCACATCTACTTTCACGGTACAGCCGCTCCAGCTGAGCCGCTCTGAATGTATCATCACTAGTCGGCTCATAGTCAAGCGGGGTAAGCCTTCAATAGTCGTACCTGACTTGACAGAGGTGGTGCTGCCCTATCACGACCTTCATCACAACTGACTTAACACTGACCGACTGAGGAGGCGGGGAGGGGGGGGGGGCGGAATGGCCGGACTTAGTCACTTTGAGCGGATTGGTGGTGGCCGGGACAGTGATCAACTAGTAACTGATTCTGGTCGACCTGGAGAGTCATCTGCAGGGGATTTTAGCTGTATTATTGGTTGTTGTTGTTTTAATTAAGCCTTGTCAAAGTCAACGGCTGGTTTTATGTGCAAACTGACTCAATCAGTGCCTGCAGAGCCTACAGTGTTGTCACTAAGCGGCGCCGTGAACAGGCTCAGTGGTGTTGTACACACATCTCCTTGGATTTTACCAATTATTCTGGCTGTTCATCAGCACTTTCAGTTTTGACTCAGTAGATCTAGCTCAGTGACCGACAAGAAAAGCCAGCTGCCTGCGGCCAATGGTGGTAGTGAGTGGACTTATGAAGCGGCACTGATGACAACAGCCAATAAGCAAATTATGTTACTGAGTGGCCATACTGACTCCCCATGGAGAGAGGGAGGTGGGGGAATTTGACTACAACTGAGACCCCCCCAGCCCCCCCCCCCCCCCCGCCACCCCGGCCCCCCCGCCCCGGCATCAACATTGTTCCGCTCGACTGCTACAGTGTGTGTGTGTGTGTGTGTGTGTGTGTGTGTGTGTGTGTGTGTGTGTGTGTGTGTGTGTGTGTGTGTGTGTGTGTGTGTGTGTGTGTGTGTGTGATAATATTTTTTATTTACTTAATCATTATGCCACAAGGGAAACAAACTTCCATACATGCATCCGGCCCTCGTCCGGAAATGAGGGACTTCTTCTTCTTCTCCCCCCCCCCCCCCCCCCCCCCCCCCCCCCACCAAACAGCCAGCCAGCCTGACAAAGTCCAAGTCCACAAGCCAGCCAAAATTTCTCCAAGTTAACCTTTACCACAGCGCAGAAATACATTGCACGGGTCACTGTTTATGTTCCAAAATGGCAGACAGGAAAACCAGGCTCTCGGTAACATAGTTATGCACTTTGGACCTGTTTTGTGCGTTGCTCCTTTTCGCTCCAGTGATCACAGTGTCACTGCACAGTAGAGTGTGTTTTAAGCATTGTTCTGCAAAGGATCGAGAGGTATGTGAGTTTATGTTTACCGGCTTTCTCCAACTTTTTGTACCCACGTCTGCTCAGAGCGTTTCTTTTCTGTCAAAGCACTGTTAGTCCACAGCAGCCAGAAGTTGCGTTTTAGGAATTGAACAATTCTATTCTTTCGTTCTTCATGATAACATATAATATATCGATCATCAAGGAACTCGAACTCAACAATTAATTTTGTTTTATTGGGTATTTAATTTTCTTTTGTTCAAACACAGGCAGCTACACTGATAATGATATAATGATAAAATTACTTAGAGATTGGGACCCGATGATTACAAGATTAGATTTAGATCTACTGATTTAGACAAAAACAAAAACTCGACGTTATTAATATCATCGTCGACATGGAGGGTCGTGTTACGTATTTTCCGGGAAACGGAGTTTGACTGTGTTTCCGGCATATTTCTTTGGCTATGCAAAACATAATTCATTAATTGTTTTACCCCACCTCTTTAGTTTACTGAATCTGCAAGTGCAAGTTGGGTCATTTTGTCACTTTGTGCCTCAAATAATTAATAATTTAGTGTTATTAAAGTACAGTTTCTACATGTGTAATTAATCAACTGAATTTGTTGTGGTTTTTCCATTTTAAATCAGGATAACCATTTAAATAATGATAAATGTTAACTAATGAAGAATACTTTTTATAATTGTAATACGAAAGCAAAATAGTAAGTCATACATAGCAGAGGCTGACACAGAAGTAAATGTGCCCATGTACTAGATGTAGTCACAAATATTGTGTAAATTATTAAATAGGTAAATTTGAAGAAGGATGTTTTTGAAGTTGAACTTGGATTTGAATGCCCTGCAACTTAAATGTAAAGAAAAACAAAGCTGCAACTCATAATTTAATTTCCACACTTACTTTAGTTAACATCAGTGGTATAAAAATACTTTAATAAACATACAGAAATTCATCAAAAACTAGTAATAACTAATATACTAATAATACAAAGCATAGTAAAGACACACACATGCACACACACACACACACACACACACACACACACACACACACACACATACATAGTACTAGCCAAATGTTTTCATTTTGATTATTATTTTAACGCCTGTATGACTATGAATGGAGTTGTCTGTATGAGTGTATCACATTTGCCTGCCACTGGCTTTTAATACAGTTATACTATATAACTATAGTGTCATGCCATCTTTTATTTTTTGTCACATCAAAATAGCTATGCAAAAGCCTCTGTGCTTAACCTGGGACAGTATGGATTCCGGGGGGGTGCATCACTTCAAATCGAAAATGCACAGTTAAAACTGCATTTTTCAACCTGCATGCTTGTGTTATCGTTTGAGTGAATGAATACTCTACAGCCTACACTGTGTGTTATTTTATTTCATGCCTTTGAAAGTAGTATAATCTTTGAAAAACCGTCATTTTACGGGTAGTGCGGCCGGCCTCGCGCCGTGGACCGATTTCCGAGAGGACACTGTTTCGGGTGGCTCTCTTCAAACTCCTCGTACCATCGCAAATGACGACGTACAAGGCTTAAACTTTACAGCCAATCAGAAGAAAGAACGCTCTTTCGTGCGGTATGTGAACTTTTTTGATGCGGTCTATGAAAACAGCGTAATGGCGGTAAGTACGGTTGTTGTAATTTCTTTCTCAAATATTTTGTTAAAATTGGTCATTTAGGAAAAAAGTTCACCCACAGGCTTATTCCTTTTATCTACAAGAGCATGTATTTCACTAGTGGTTTTGTTGAAAAATACGACGGTAATGGGCTTAAAACGATGACGAAGTGGCAAAAAAATCTCTCAAACTCGGCCTGCGCATTGCGTGGGTTCGTCGGACTCCAGATCAAGCGAGATGGAGGAGACTTAAAAATACAAAGCAGCTCTCATTTAAGTGCAGTAAAAGCACTAAAACTAAAGCTAAACACGCTGACTTGAGGAATATTCGGTTGATTTGTTTATTCCGTCAGGTATTTGGTTAAGTTTATAAAAGTTTGGGGATCGTTCTTGGAACATTCCATCTCCAGCTACTGGTCACTCCTGCCTCAGTAATGGCCGCACCCAGAGTGCTTTTTATCGGACCTGGATTTTGACTACGGGCAGGTCTATTTCTTCAGCCGAGGGGTGTCACATATTTAATCAGTGCTATTTTCTTGATTTACATTGGTCTGGATGTTTTAAAGATTCTTCTTTCTTCCCCCTTTGAAATTTATATCAGTGATTTTTTGTTTGTCCAGATTTAATATTTATGGCCCTTTCAGTTTCAGGTAGAGAGATGCTTTGCAGACTTAATTAAGTGTCTCTTTAGTCTTTTTTTTTCTTTTTCTTTTTAACTGAAATTTTTGAAAATCTTTTTGGTTGGGTGGGTGCCAGCATTTCTCATGATGTATAATAATAATAATAAATTAATAAAACAAGATTAAAAAGTGTTAACAAGTGGAGTAAAATATCAGTTTTATTTTTAATTTGATTTATTTATAATGTTATTTATATTAACTTTAATAAATGGTTTCATATAATGATCCAAAGATTTAGCAGTTTTTTAATGTTTCTTTTATTGTGTGGTTGCAGGTTCTAGAGCCTTTTGTGAGAGTGATGCAGCTGTGCCCAAACCCAGGCAGACCAGATGGATTTATATAGAACTTAGAAGACCACAGTCATCATGAATTTGGTTGTTTTTTATGGCAAATGGTGAATCATTAAAATTAAAAAAACTGGAACAATTATTTTTGTCATCATTGTGTGACTGTGTGAATGACTGCTTTTTGGTGAGGTTGAATTGGACAAAAAGCTGATATTATGTGGAAAGGTATATATTTTTGCAAATAAATTAGCCTAACGAGCTTGTTTGTTATATTATGGTAATGATATGAACACAAATTGACATTGATTGATCCTGTTTACCTGTGGTAATTGCAACACAAAAAACAACATTGAAACAAAATCTGAAAGTTCTAGTTAAAAAAAGAAAAGAAACTAAATTAAATTAGCATGTTTTATTAATATGCTAATTTATGCAAATATACTGAATTACTTCACAAGGTTGACACCATTTCAGTCAATTTACTATAATGGCAAAGCTCCAGGAGCTGAATTTCAGTATTCTGATAGATGTGGCAGGTAACTTCATATAAACAATTTATGAAAAATGTATAGATGCTCGTTATGCTAATTTATGCAGATTAGATTGCACATCAGTGATCTGCTAATGCTACAGGTACAAATTTCAACAAGGTTACCACAAATAAGAAACCCCATGTGCAGATTTTGAAGATTGTTTCAGGGATAATTAAGGTATCTAAACAACCAGGATCAGTAACGAGTTTGTTATGTAATTTATGCAAATGAGGGATCAAATTGGGTTAGATTCTATGCTAAGAAGTGGTGTACACTATTGGTCTATCTAAATTTCCTTGTTTAAAATCTGTAAGTCCTGTGAACATGCACAAATCAGTTAATTATTATACTTAATTAGTTATTACATAACAGTATGCTAATTATCTTTTGAAATTGGATTGTGAGGCACTTTTTTTCACCGTTTTTGGATTCGTCATGTCCCAAAATATAAATTCACCAACTTTAATACCAA
Source organism: Alviniconcha strummeri (assembly GCA_963584105.1). Taxonomy (NCBI): domain Eukaryota; kingdom Metazoa; phylum Mollusca; class Gastropoda; family Provannidae; genus Alviniconcha; species Alviniconcha strummeri. The sequence continues at coordinate 16,138,642 of OY757550.1, read as the reverse complement.
TGACTTGAGTCATTCAGATTTTATGTACATAAACCCTTACTATTGCTGCTTTCCACAGGTCCACCCTTTTGCCTTCATATCCTTCATTGTCATAGTAAAGGACTGTCCCGAAATTGAGCTGATTTTTGGAACTTAAAATGTGAATATCTCCCAAACTATTGATCTGATTTGAGTGAAATAAACTGCGATGGATTCAGCTTCAAGAGCCCTTTAATTTGATACACTTCATTCAGTCAGAGGCATAAAGCAATTTTTGGCTGTTGCATAGCTAATCAAAAGGTGGATGGAATTTTGAATTTGCAAGTTCTATGAACCATCTTGTTTTTAATACATGCTGTACTTGCAAAGACTGAAAGAGGATAAAGGCATTGAGTTTGTGCAGATGCTGACTCAGAAGAAATTCAAGAATTGTGAAACTGAACTAGTGAAAGTAAAAACTAAAACGATGATTCATTCTGTCATGACTTAGAGTCAAACCCAAAGTAGCCGTCACTTGATCCACCTGCACAGTGAGCTACAGCCCTTGTTAAGTTGTATCTAGACTTTCCAAACCCACCACCTGATCTGGGTAATGTAATATAATTACAATAAAAGCATTACTAATTAGTGAGTTACATAACTTTTTATTTGGATGTTTGCAGCATATCCACAGCCACTATTTGTTGAATGTTTATCCCCATCAAGTGCATGTGTGTGGGCTATTCTGCTAAAACTAGTAAAAGTAGTAAAACTATTGCCCTATTCTGCTAAAACTAGAACTGCTATTACAGTATTAGTAATAGTATTATGGCTTTAGTCATTAAAATTTTAAACTGAAAATAATTAACTGGAACATTCTGGAGAGGGTAGGCCAATCCAGCTCCATTATTACTGTCTGACTCTCTGAGTGTCTCTGTCTCGGTCTCAGCAAGTTGGTGCATCACTGAACTGCTGAAATGTTTGTTTAAAACAAAAATCAAAAAAAAAAAAAATCAAACTTGATATGATGAAGCATCATCTTTAGCCAGAATGTGATGAAAAAAGACCATTGGTTTGCTATGGTCATGGTCACATTGATTGAATAGTGTATCACTGATGCTTGACTTTCTGCAATGGGACACCCACCAGTCAAGATGAACAAAGAAACAACTCAACATTTTCATGATGTTGTAGAAGATTGTTATTTTATTATTATTAACCACTAGCACTGTTGATATCAACTCTCATTCTCAGCTCTGTCTCTGGAAAGGAAAGATTATTATTAACCACTGTGTTGATATCAACCCTCAGCTTTACCTCTGGACACCTACCCTCCACAAGAACCAGACCTGTCCACTCTCCAAAGTTCAGACAGCTCTCCACTAGGACTGATGCATTCAAGTAGAACTGTGCTGGCTGGATTTTATCTCAGGGGAGGGCTTCAGGACTAGCCAGATTGCCAGATACTTGAAAGCTCTGTAATGACACCCCTCATCCCGCAGTCTGTTCTTTTGTTTTTATGACTGTCTGACAGTGTCTTTACAGCTTTTGAACTGCTGATCCTTTTAGTTTGATTAAAAGTATAAAACTGAATTTAGTTTGTTCTTTACAACTTTTGAACTGCTGATCCTTTTAGTTTGATTAATATAAATGAATTTGGTTTGACAGCACACCAGTTAAGCCAGAGTGCCATGTGAAAAGAGTTAATGGTTTTGTTGAAGGACAAGGTCACAATGAAGGTTTTTAAATTTTAAGTTAAAGACTCATTGAATACTTGTCTGTAGAATACATTACATATATGATATAATTAATATCTTCTGAACTGCTGAACCTTTCATATATAATCCCAAACTTGGTATGGTGGTACAACGTAATCATGAACTACTCAACTAGTCGCTGTGGAGTGTCATGCAATTTTGTTTTTTAATGGTTTAATATCTTCAAGGTCATGGTGTTTATGTTTAAATCTGTTACTTGTTGTATGTGTTTTTCCATGTCATGGGCTGCAGAGTTTAGTGTTACTGTTACTGTTAGGCCACAGATCTCTTACTGAAACAAGGAAATGAGGACTTTTACTTTTTGCAACATGAATGCCTGCGCAAGTTTTAGGGTATGCTCTGCACTCCATCTATTACAGTATTACTATTAGTATTACAGGTGAAGACACAGGGTGACATGTGTTGATTTAGAAGAACTGAAAAAAAACACTTTACCTCACTGTTTCCAGGAGCTGAACCATGGCCACTAGATTTAAAGTTTTTACAGTCCAGTGTCTTAGCTATCCAACCATAAACTCCCATACATTGAACTCTGTCAGTTTATATCCCTTTTGATGACTGGTAAAGATCATGTGTAAGGTAGATGGTATTTTTTTAATTTTATGTGTCAGTTTGGATTATACATTTACCACTTCCAAACTTACTTTAAAGAAGAGCCAGTTTTGTGAAACATTGTGCACAGACTTTATTTGAGTGCTGCAGGACTAACGGGTCAGGGTGGGGAATGGGAGAGGGAGTTTGTTTGTAAGTTATCTTTCCTTTTGAATAATTTTCAGTCCATAATTATTTCAGTTTTCATTATCTAGGGCTATTACCTATCAGTCCTCTTCTTGGCAGTTTGCTTGAACTTCAGTGAACTACATCCGTACCAGTGACAGTGTCACTTCATACAAGTTTGAGTCAAAGTCATATATATTCAGTGATTCAGTATTATTTTTAGATTAATTGATGTATGCATTATATAAATTGTGTTTTGAAGCATATTATTTATTACTGCTACAGTGCTACTAATGTACTATTACAGTATTACTATTACTTGCGTGACAGTGACATACAGTTTGGTATTCATTGACAACTTCTTGCTTGCAATGTAAACAGAGTAGGAGTGCCACTTCTAAGGGGACAGTCACCCATGTAACAAGGCCTTTTACCAGTGAGAATCAGGGGGAGCATGTTTCTTTCTTTTTTTCATTCAGTGTAATTTGTAACAGCTCCAACGCACCTTTCTGCTTCGGAGTTGAGCAGCAGCTTTGCCCACACTAGATCGCCAGCAAATGTTTGTGAATTATGTGAAGTATGCAGCCTGTGGGCTGGGCTCTCTCTCCACCCACCCTCCTACTCCTAGTTGGCTGTTTCATTGAGTAGGCTGGGGTTGGTGTGAGTAGTTAGAGTCGACAGAAAGGGTGGCAGCTTGCCTGAGGGAGGCCCCTGCAATTATCCTGTAATGAGTGCAACTGCAAGTGAAACGGATACCGAGATGGGACGGTCCGCCCTCTGAAGCCCTGTGTGTGAATATCCTCTCCGTGAGGGAGGGAGTTTGTTCATGACATAAGTTATCTTTCCTTTTGAATAATTTTCAGTCCATACTTATTTCAGTTTTTATTATCTAGTTAGGACAATGAACCACAATGTCAATGAATCACTCTCTCATTACAGCAATCAGTTGTCTTCTTGGCAGTTTGCTTGAACTCAAGAGTGAACTACCTCAGTACCAGTGTCACTTCATACTTAGTCATAGTCATATATTCACTGATTCAGTACTATTAGCAATAGCAGTATTCAGCTGTGTGGAGCCACAGGGTTGTTCCCTTGACTGGTGGAGATCTTTTCTGCTTGAGTTGCCAGGTATGTTGCCAAGGCCAGGCACTGACAGCAGTGTACAGAATAGATGTGTGTGTGGTGTATGTATGTCATGCAGGAGGAATGGCACTCAGTTAATCCAGTGGGATTCCCTTGTCACAGTTGCTTCACAGGAATTTCACTCTCGCTGTGCTCTCCTGCTCCCCTTTTAGTTTTACTTCTAGTAACTGAGTTCCAGTTTCAGTGCTGTTATTGAAGCGGCTTTCACACTCACAGCCATGTTTAGTAGTGCTTTCTTTTCATTTTGTTGTTGTTGCAGCCCAGTGTGTAGGTTTGTGCATGTGCATGAAGGTGTGTGTGTGTGTTACTGTTAGTGTTATTGTGAACTGCCCTGGGCTCTCACCTTGCGTGCCCTGATGTAACTGCACTGGTTGACTGGGTGTAAAGCACCAATTTACTCACTTACTCTCTCCTTGCGTGGTGGATGGACGCTGTAGAACTAGAAATCCCCTGTACTGTTATAATTGTTTAAGCATGAGTGAGTCATTAAACAACAGTGTACACATTCTAGCAGGTTTTATTTTGACTTCTGTGAATGGTCACAGTCCACAGTCCTGTACATACTTTAGCAGAAGTGGAATACAACTGTCAACAGCCCTGTGTTAAATTTTATACTTCAGTGGCAGTTGAATACAACTGTCAGCAGTCCTGTGTTAAATTACTTTTGTAGCAGTAGAATACAACTGTCAACAGTCTTGTGTTCAATTGTTTTGGTGGCAGTGGAGTACACCTGTCAACAGCCCTGAGTACTTAATGGCAGTAGAATACAAAGTTCTGTCAACAGCCCTGTGTTAAATTACTTTTCGGGGCAGTGGAATACAGTTGTTAACAATAACAGCCCTGTGTTCAGTACTTTAGTGTCAACAGTCCTAAATTAAAAACTCATAAATACTTCAGTGGCAGTGGAATACAGCTGTCAACAGTCTTGTGTTAAATTGCTTTTGTGGCAGTGGAATACAGCTGTCAACAGCCCTGTGTTTAATACTTTAGTAGCAGTGGAATTTGCAAGATCTTTTGTGTGCATTTCCAGTTCCAGTCTCTTTTATTTTATTGTTGATTTTGAGTTTAGGTGTTAATATAATAATGAATGATACTATTAGTATTATTACCATTAATGTTAATGAATGATACTATTAGTATTATTACCATTAATATTATTTCACAGTGCTGTATTGATGCATTTTGCCTCAAACATTTTCATTAAAAAAGGAAACTGGCTAACTCTTACACTAGTTACAGCACATTCAGACAAAGAACACGAAACACAAGAACACTGGTGAAAAAATTGAAACTACAGTGAAAAAGGCTGATTTATGCTGAAATGAAGATCAACCTGAAACCTGGATTAAAAATAATAAAATGTTTTTACATTTTAACTAATGTGTTTACATACATGCACATATATGCCCTTATGCATGCACATATATTGCCCTTATGGTCTTTTGTAAAAGACATTTTCAAAGTTAACCAAATTAAAATGTATAGCAGTTAGCATAATAGTTATTAGTATCATACAAATATTAATAGTTGGGAAGATATCATTTTCAGTATGCTTCACATCACAAAGTGCTGAATAAATTTAGAAGCAGACCCACAGCTCTCTCTCTCTCTCTCTCTCTCTCTCTCTCTCTCTCTCTCTCTCTCTCTCTCTCTCTCTCTCTTGTTTATTTGTGTTTGTAGTATAGCAAGGACTGGATAGGTCCAAATGGACCTGAATGCTACTAAAGTACTATCCTTGAGTATTAAAGTTTTTGAGTTTGAGTTCTCTTTCTTTCTCTCTCTCTCTGAGTCTCTCTACTCTCTCTCTGCTCAGTGCTTGGTTTTCCATCTGTCAACTGCAGTCATTGTCATTGGGATGCCCTGGAGTGTCACAAGACTCACGTTCAGTCATTTCTGAGAACATGATAATACTAGATAAGTCAGATCACAGAAGGTTTGCACTTGACCTCTTCTTGTCTTGTCTTGGTTTGACATATTATCTTGCTTCGTCTGAGTCTCCTTCCCTGCTCCATTGAAACAGATACTTTTAACAACCGTCCGTGCTCTGCCTCTTCATTTACATACGTACTCAAAAACTGTCAAACTAAAAGGTTTAGCCAGTTTATAACTGACCATGCACACACACACACACAGACACACACACACACACACACACACACACACACACACACACACACACACACACACACACGCATGCATGCATGCACGCACGCATGCATGCATGCATGCACGCACGCACACACATAAACACACACGAGCGCGCACACACGCACTCACACACACTACGTAAACAGAGAGAGAGAGAGAGAGCGGTGCACCCCTAAAGAGCTGTAAATGTGAACTTAACACATGATGCAGTTCCTGAAAACGAATCCAGTAACAGGAGTTGTTCAGCGCCGCCCTTAACGCCCCCCCACTCACACCCCTCCCTCGCCCCCGCCGCTTTTCTTTTTTCTGCAGTTTACGTGGGTCAGCTGCCCCTGCCCTTGTTGTCTTTGAGCACAGCACGAGCTGACAGAGGGCGCCCACCTGCTCCAACCCCCCACGGGAAAGGGGGTCGGAGGCGGGTGGGGAGGGGGTTCTTCTTGTCACTCTCCATGATCAGTTGGTTGGGAGGTACAGACACAGGCATACAGTGGCAGCCTTGTTCATGTTGACTGTTTTTCGTTGCCGGGGTTCGGACGCACAGAAGAGCTCTCAGAAGGTGGGGGAAATATTTACCGCCTGTGGCGTATCTACTGACGGGGCAACCGGGTGGCCACCCACCAGTGTTCAGTGTTGCTTCAGGTCCACAGAGACCGTGTCTGCTAGGGTCGTCACTAATCCACCCACCAGCGGTACAAGTGCATTTTATAGGTTTATTTACAACAGTCCATTTGCCGGATTTACCGTTTGTGACATTTATTTGTGACAGTAGCTGCGGCTGGCAACGTCAAAGACCACATAAATTTAAAGGCTTTTTAGTATTAGCCAGCGTCAGTTTGATCACCACATTGTATCATATAAACACTTTCGTTCATTTGTTGCTACCCAGTTTCCTCAGTGAATTACCGTGCAGTGGTCATATTTTGACTGATGGTCAGTAACAGAAAGAGAAGTGGGAATTTTGTGAATCACTGAAAGTGTACAGGTATGCAGTGACTACGACAGTGACAGGGCAGCTGAAATACCACCAACCCCATCAAGGGACCGCGATGGCGATGGGAGTCCCAAATATTTGCCGTCTGTGGTTACTGGATTATGCAACGTCAGTGTGTGGGACCAGACGAAGAAGCACGCAGGGAAACTGGCAGGAACCAAAACGCGCAACATGTGGCACAACCCACAACGTGAGAGAAGAATCTATAAATAAAAACATAACAAAAAAACAAGGTGGGGGGGGGGGGGGGGGCGGGTGAGGGGTCAGTGGTTACTGGATTATGCAACGTCAGTGTTGGGGGACCAGACGAAGTGCGCAGGGCAAGTGCCAGGAACCAAAACGCGCAGCATATGGCACAACCCACAGCGTGAGACTGAGAGAACAACCTGTAAATAAAAACATTGCAAAAAAGCAAGGTGTGGGGGGAGGGGGGACAGGGCCACATCAGGTTCAGGCAGAATGTGAAGCAGCCGGCCCCTCTCAAATGCCAGCCAGTTCCCGTGGAGCAGTCACCCACCCACTGCATCAGTGTACGCCCTGTTCCTGCAGCACACTGTGACTGACCTTGGTTTTGTTGACTGATGCAGGAGAGCATTCTGAGGATAGTGTTGAGGTGGCAGGGTGATTGATGCTCAGAAAAAGGAGAATGGAGAACTGGAGAGCAATTCCCTGCCTCCACCCAGCCTAGTTGTTTGGTTTGATATTAATTTGAAGGGTTCAGAACTTAATGTTTGGTTTGATATTGATTTGGAAGGTTCAGAACTGAATGTTTGTTGTTTGGTTTGATATTAATTTGGAAGGTTTGGAACTTGACTGAATGTTTGTTGTTTGGTTTGATATTAATTTGGAGGGTTTGGAACTTGACTGAATGTTTGTTGTTTGGTTTGATATTAATTTGGAAGGTTCAGAACTTGACTGAATGTTTGTTGTTTGGTTTGACTGTATTTAAGGTACATGGTCTCTTTGCAACCAATATTGGTAATATTACTAATAACCACACATATTAACAAAGTGGGCATATATTATATAGCATAATTCTGTACTGACAATTAACAACTTTTATATTATATATAGCATTATATGTATTGGCACTGCCATGTTTGGCCTTGGCTGGTTGAGTTTAGCACAGTGCTGCACTGAGTTGTTTTACATTTTCTGACTTTAATATTTTTCAAGAAATATGACTCCCCAAACCAGAAGAGATTATATAAAATCAGAAGACCTGATCAGCCCATTGTTCAAGGCAACTCTTTGTTCAGTGTCATGGGTCAGGAAACTTGTGAATAGTATTGTGACTTGGTCACTTGCAGTATCACTAGGATACGTTTTGATGTGCAAGACAAGTAGCCTTATTATTCCTGGTGATAACAACACTCCATGACTATTCTGACGTCACTGTAGGAAGGCAGTGTTGTCAGCAGCCAGTGGATTGGGTGGTGACCAGGACTTCCTAATTCCCCAGTTAAGCTGATTGCAACATTCTGGTCTAGAGCACACATGTACAGGGTATAACAATAAATGAGGCTTTATTGCAAGTATTTGATACTTTTCACACTGTCACTAGTCTGCTGCTGCAATTCATTAGCTGGTCTAACTATTACAGTCAGGATGTTACTCTAAATTGCCCGATATCAGTGCTGATTTTGCTGACCACCAACACTAAAGTACAGTTGAAGTAGTCTACTGACAAACAATGTAGGCTAGTGCGTCACACTGAAAGATGGTATAGCCACACAGCTGTTTAGCATTGTGAGCTGCTAAGCTGTACAGCCAGTCTTGGACTGTTTCATGATGATGAACAGGTAGGGCTAGGTTGAGAGAATTTCATTGCTACAGGTTCAGGCGGCTACATCAAGGTGTTAGAGATGTTTATTTTTGTTGAGACATGGCCAGTGATGTGCCGAAGTTGTCAGTGTTTTTAACACCTAAAGAGAATTTCATTGCTACAGGTTCAGGCGGCTACATCAAGGCGTTAGAGATGTTTATTTGCCTACAGGATATAACAATAAATGCCTAAGTGTCTTCTAGCTCTGTTGACCAACTACTGTTCGGTGACGGCGGATTGCGTTTCTGATGTATGAATGAGGGAAAGTGATAACTGAAGTTCAGTCAGTGATTGTGACTTGCTGTATGACAAGGTAGTGTCACGTGGTGGAAACCTGGGATTGCACCAGGAGCATTTGGTTGATGCTGACCGAGTAATATGTTATATACAATACACATGCTGGCAGAAGATAATTACGCACTTGTTTATGTATTATAACATTTGTACATGTATATCTTTAAAAGTCTGTTGGATATATGCATCATCTGAGCATTTAATCTTTCCACTTGTTGAAAAACAAAACTGAAAAAAAAGGAGAGAAAAACACTCACACACCACACGCATTTGTGTGTGTGTGTGTGTGTGTGTGTGTGTGTGTGTGTGTGTGCGTTTTTGATTGTTTGTTTTTGTTTAAGAAGTAGACTATACCCTTGCCCATGTGTGACGGGTATCTCGGTCTCTGTCTGTAGTGGATTGGAATAGGACCTGAGGGGTTTGCCAGAGGGAAGTTGCATTGCACTGTCCTCTGACTGGTAAAGTGAAGGTAAAGTGAAGGGGAGAGGACATTAGGATCGGGTTACCCGCTATTTACACAGTTAGAAAGCTAAGCTGCCGTCTACATTGCATTTGTTCGTGATGCCACTCGTCTTTGGACCTTGCCTCCGCCAAAAATTTAATATGCTTTTGTATCGCTGCTCGCTCTCCGTCTCGCTCGCTCGCTTACTCTCTCAGTCTCTGTTTATGCAGATGCAGTGTAGCAGATCTGGTTGATTTTCTCGCCAACATCTCTGTTACATGCACAGCTTCCCGCGATACCCCCAGTGCCAGGAATTGGCTGAAAGTGAAACTAGTTTAAAAAAAAAAAAAAAAAAAAGGCTGGAGAATAAAAACGCCACGCAGCCGCCGTGGTTGAATGTGATTCTGTAGTGGTGTAAAGACCGTAGAGCTAACCCGCACAACCGTTGACACGGTCGTTCACCGGCTTGCCCATGTGGCATGTGTGTTAACTGCCGTTTGGCAAAAACTAGAATAAGACAGGAGAAGAAACAGGCCATGCGGCTGCCGTAGTTGATCGTGATTCTGTAGTGGTGTAAAGACCGTAGAGCTAACGTAGAGTTCTGCACAGCCGATGACATGGTCGTTCACCAGAATGTCCACGTGTGTTAACTACCAATTGGCTTCACCAGCTTGTCCACGTGTGTTGGCTAAAACTAGCAACAGACGGGAGAATAAACAGGTTAGTCATGATTCTGTAGTGTCGCAAAGACCGTACAGCCAACGTAGAGCTCTGCTCGACCGTTGACGTGGTCGTTCACCAGCTTGTCCACGTGGTAGCTGCCGTTGGGCTAAAACTAGAAAAAGACGGGAGAATAAAAACATGGGGGCGGGGATAGCTCAGTGGTTAGAGCGCCGGACTCCTGATTGAAAGGTCGCTGGTTCGAATCCCTGCTGGAACGGCGGGAGAATTTTCTTCTCCAGGGTCGACTTTCTGTGCTGACTCTTATTTCGGTATCCGTTCCACCCCCGTGTTACCACAGTAGCACGTAAAAAATTCCGGTCATTCTGCCAAAAGTGCAGGTGGCAGGTTACAGCTAAACACGCATACACCTTACGTATGTGGCTTTTATTGAACCGTGCTTCGGCATTGGTCACAACTTGTCCCTAATATGTCAAATGACATCTGAGGACATTAAGCATCAACTCATCATCATCATCATCATCATCATCATCATCATCATCATCATCGAGAATAAACACCCCGTGCAGCCGCCGTAGTCGAGTGTGATTCTGTAGCGGTGTAAAGACTGTAGAGCTAACCCGCACAACCGTTGACACGGTCGTTCACCTGTCAACGGCCGTGTCATTTTAAAATAGACGGGCTTTGAGCTAACGTAGAGCTCTGCACAACCGTTGACATGATCGTTCACCAGCTTGTCCACGTATGTTAACTGCGAGTTGGCTAAAACTAGCAAAAGACGGGAGAATAAACACGCTACGGTGCCGCCCTGGTTGAGTGAGATTCTGTAGTGGTGTGAAGACCGTAGAGCTAACCCGCACAACCGCTGACGTGGTCGTTCACCAGGTTTTCCACGTGTGTTTACTGCGAGTTGGCTAAAACTAGCAAAAGACGGGAGAATAAACACGCTACGCAGACGCAGTGGTTGAGTGTGATTCTGTAGTGGTGTAAAGACCGTAGAGCTAACCCGCACAACCGTTGACACGGTCGTTCACCGGCTTGTCCACGTGTGTTAACTGCCTTTTGGCTAAAACTAGCAAAAGACGGGAGAATAAACACGCTACCCAGACGCAGTGGTTGAGTGTGATTCTGTAGTGGTGTAAAGACCGTAGAGCTAACCCGCACAGCCGTTGACACGGTCGTTCACCGGCTTGTCCACGTGTGTTAACTGCCTTTTGGCTAAAACTAGCAAAAGGCGGGAGAATAAACACGCTACGCAGACGCAGTGGTTGAGTGTGATTCTGTAGTGGTGTAAAGACCGTAGAGCTAACCCGCACAACCGTTGACACGGTCGTTCACCGGCTTGTCCACGTGTGTTAACTGCCTTTTGGCTAAAACTAGCAAAAGACGGGAGAATAAACACGCTACGCAAAAGGCGGGAGAATAAACAGGCTACGCAAAAGGCGGGAGAATAAACAGGCTACGCAAAAGGCGGAAGAATAAACACGCTACGCAAAAGGCGGGAGAATAAACAGGCCATGCGGCTGCTGTAAAGACCGTAGAGCTGACGTAGAGCTCTGTACAACCGTTGGCATGGTCGTTCACCAGCGTGTCCACGTGTTAGCTGCCATCTTGACGTAGTCTACTTGAATATAATCGAGGCTCCCGAAAGTGTTTCGTTTCCACGTGAAGTACCTATCAAGGTAATGAGACGACCTAATACTAAATAGTGGCGTGGGAGGCCTGCTGTTGTGCAAGTTAGTCCTGCATTCTGTGCCGATGCGTATTTGTGTGTGTGTTTTTTGGGGGGAGAGGGGGGGGCAGTGTGTGTGTCGAGATTGCAAAGCACACACGGCTGACATCCCATTGATTACTACTACTGCTTTGGAGAACCCAGCGGTGACTCATTAATTCACTCAGGCCGCTGCGCGCTTGTGTGCGTGTTACCATGCTCAGTCTAATAATAATGGTGATAGTAACAAAATAAATCGAGATTTCTATCTATAGCGCCGCGTCACGGACAGAACACGGTGTGTGCCCGCACGCGCGCGCATTTCCAGTGTGACATTTTGTGGTTTAGTGGTTTAGTGGTTTCAGCACCTCGGACTTACGACATATCAACAAGTACGTATTTGGGTTTTAGCACCGATTTAATCTCGTAGTAAGTTATCGTTGGGGGAGGGGGGGGGGGGGGGGGGGCTAAAACGTGAATACGCCATGGAAAATTAAATGTTTGATTGTGAATACAGCAGTAATACTGATAACTGAATATTTATCTGTTCCTCTCCCCCTACGGGCACAAGGCGCTTAAACTCGAAATAAATTGGGTCAAGACTAATAGATTATATACATGTTAATAGATTTGTATTGTAATAAATCGGTAAAAGCATCGCCCACTTTCCAACCCGCCCCTCACACTCCCCATCTAGCTCTCTAGATCGCACGCACACACACACACACACACACACACACACACACACACACACACACACACACACACACACACACACACACACTGCACACCCATGGAAATCAGGCTCTGGTATTTACAGCGTTGTAGAGATCTCAGATGTAATATTCCTTGATGAGATTTGAGAAGAGATTTGAAAGTGGACAACGTAGAAGAATGTCTGATTTGTGTTAAGGAGTTGTTTTCAGTACCAGATACAAGGGCCTTGAACAGAGAGAGAGAGAGGTGGAGAAAAAGAGCATGCCTTCAAGCGTAGGAAGACCTGTTTTTGTGTAGGAGGACATAGATCTGTCCAGCTGACAAAGGCCGAACCGCCCAGAGAAGATCATCTCTTGCATGTTAGTGTTCGCGGGGTTTTCCACGTGAAAAGATTAAGAACACCTCTCGCTTTCCAACTGACACGAGCCGTGTCTCACCGCGAGAAGATCTCTGTTTTCGGTCAAGTTCTGGTGCAGGTACGTTGCCGTGGGCGGGGTAATGTTTTTTTCTTTTCTTCTTTCTTTCTTTCCCCGTGAAAAGAACACCTCTCGCTTTATCGTCATTCATAAGTATGCGGAGCAGACAGTTGACGCCTACCCGGAGCGGTCTGTGTGTATTCATGAACTCTGCAGTAGGCTTGTCGGGGTGCAGCACCTTGCGCCACATACGACAGAAAGGTGTACATCGGGGAGTAAAACTTGGCTTTTTACGCCCAGCAAACCGGCACGTTTAGCAGGGAGACGTCTGTACGAAGTTAGTAGCTGTGGTGCATGCGGTGTCAAGGTGTGCACTACTGCCGGTTGATCAATACGCGATGGAGTGGGAGTGAGTGTTTCCAACCTATCGATCCGGAATCTTCGGAGGTGCGTGTAAGGTACTGTGAAGTCGACGGTTCGGGATGGATCTTGGGGTTAGTGTCGCGGTGAGAACTGGGGTTTTGTGACTTTAGTGTGATGAAGTTGTGGTCACCTTTTTATGAGTAGAACAGTAACCACCACACACGACCATTTTCGTCCTTCCAGGGTGATGAACTCATTATGTAGTCAGATCCATACTTTAAGTCCTACCTTTTCGCCGTCCATTTCACTTATTAGCAGTCCTACCATGTCGAAATTCATCTTCCTGTAGCTTGTGTGTGTGCGCGCGCGTCCGCCGTGTGTGTGTGTGTGTGTGTGTGTGTGTGTGTGTGTGTGTGTGTGTGTGTGTTATCAGTATTAATATATAATTTGTATATTTTTTTAAGGGATTGTATGAGTGTGTTTTGTGCTAGTTTTGTGGTAGTATTATATTGTTTGAGGTGCTTAGAAGTTAGTAGAACTTACCTTCTGGATATGCGCCATACTGTATACGTGTTGATTTAATTTAGGCCAGAATGAGACTGAAAATCTCGGTTCCGTGTGTGCACCTTAAAGGATCTAGCCTCCTCAGATTCGAATCGAAAATAACTGCTAGAGTGCTTGGAACAGGTAAAAAGAATATGGTCCAAACTAAAAATCAAAAATTTGCGATTGAAAGTACCGTTGATTTGATACCGATTTATAAGTTGTTAGAGTCACAGACGCTTTTTTCATGCGCTCTTTCGCCCTCTCGTGTTAGTTTTACGTCACCGGAGTGTCTTTGAGTTTGAGTTTGACGTCACGGATACAACACCGGAAGCTCTCAGTTCCCCGTACAGGCCACAGAGGAAATACACATGTATGCTGACATGGTTTTTCGTTATTTTTTAAATTGTCACCTATTGAATCTTAAGTTCTGTGCCCATGCACATGAGCAAACATCCCCCTTCAATCGCCTTTATCTTTTAAAGGAGGACGACATTGGAGAGTGGTTTTTTTTGTGTGGTTTTTTTGGGGTGGGTGGGTGGGGTGTTATTAAATCGGCATGTGTTGAGCGCAAACAGGACTACCGGGCCAACCTAAACATGTTTAATGTTATAGACACTGTTCTACATTTAAGCAGCAGTTGTCTGCTCTGATGCTGCCGTTACGGACAGAGGATACTGTTATGGGATGATGATGATGAGTTGATGCTTAATGTCCTCAGATGTCAGTTGACATATTAGGGACAAGTTGTAACCAGTGCCGAAGCACGGTTCAGTAATTCTTTACGTCCACGGAAACCAGAAGGCTCGTTAGGACGGACAGCCCAGGACGGCCACCTCGACTCTCACACAGCTCCTGAACTATGACTGGGATCGGAGAAAAAGAACATTTGCACGGACCGACGCCAGCCCACTTACCTTTGAGGACCACGGATTTTCAAGAGACTTCGGATTCACACATCATAATCAACAAAGACGACGAAGGGAAGACAGAAAAAGCGCAAATGGGACGGGGCCACTGACGTCATTGGATCGCTGATGTCATTAGCGTCATTGGATCGCTGACGTCTGCTTAAACTTTGAACTTGAAACTGACATGGCTGTTGTCATGCGGTGTCCGATCAGTTCGAATTTTCAATGTTACTCGCGTTGCATTGTTAGTTTAAAGGGGTGGGGGGGGGGGGGGGGGGGGGGGCATTTTCGCTCTGAAAATAATCACAAACAAATAGCTATTGGACTCGTGCATACAGTGGAAGGAGAGCCAGACTTTTGGACTCTCTTTAACAAATCGGGATCAGGGGCTGTCAGCTTTTAACTTTATTTGCCCCAATTGTACATTTGCGCTCTATTGTGATTATCTCTGTTATTTGAACCTTCGATGACGTATTCCAGCATTATAGAAAAGGGGGTTATCTGTTGGGTTAACCCAAGCTATATTGAGCACACTGTAATTACAAAATTAATCACTTTGGGGTAAAATTGGCCGGCAGATGAAACAAAAAAAGGAAAGGAAAAGAACACACACACGTACACACACGGGTGGGGGGGGGGGGGGGGGGGGGGGTAATCAGTTTTCGCAGAAAGTGACGACAATTGCCAAATAAATATTATACGAAATACCAGTTTGGCAGATTACAGTTTTGTTAAATGTTATTGACAGGTGTGAAGTTTTTGTTGTGTTCCTCAGTGTTTAGCATTACTTTCCAAATTTTCGAAATTGAATGAGAGCGTATTCTTTCTTCTCTTGTTTTTGTTTTGTTTTTGTTCGTGAGGTTTTCTCGTCTAGTCCTTTTGTGGCCGCTGTAAAATGTTGTAATGCCCGGCATGACCCCTTGCGTGCTTCACGAGTAATGAGAAACATTAGTGGAGGATACGAGACGTGCACACTGCATGTGGCACCTGATTCCTCTGGCTATTCCTGTTTTGGAGTCTGCAGGTTTTCAGTTTGACGACACTGTTCGCTAATAAATGTTTGCATCTCTCTCCCCCCCACCCCCCCCCCCCCCTCTCTCTCTCTCTTGACCTAAAAAAAAAAATATATATAAAAAAAGAGAGAGAGAGAAAAGGAAAAAAAAAAAAAATGACAGTTGTTGGACAGGTCTGAGTGGACCTAAACTAGAATCTTCGGAAAATAAAATGTTCAAGTTCGAGTTGTTGTTTTTTCTCTTCTCCCCCCCCCCCCCTCTCTCTCTCTCTCTCGCTCGATCGCTCTACGCTATTGTCTCTCTCTCTCCCGCTCCCTACTCTCTGTCTCTCTCTCGGTACTTTTAATCTTGTAAACATATTATTAATAACCAAGAAGTAACTTGGGTGTTGTTTTTTACACCCTGACAACCAGGACGGTTATGTCATCAGCCAAAGAATTTAAGAAGACGCCGTCTTGTGCCATCTAAATTAGTTTGACTACAGGCCAGAGCATAATGCATGATGCGCTTCCTGCCGGCAGTGACCTCAGAAGGCGGTGGAATAACTGGCTGACATCATCAGGCTAAATGAAGTGTGCTAGACAGAAGACTGCACGCCGCAAGTTACAGAGCTCAGGAGCTGTGTGAACAGGAAGGTGGGCCTATCACAGTCTTCCTCGTAACTAGTAAGCCATACGTGTTTTGTTTTGTTTTTTTGTTTTGTGTGTGGTGTTTTTCTAGGTAAAGCATCTCGAGGGAAGACCACAAGTTAGCACGTGACGCTGATAAATTCTTTGTGAATCACGTTACGTCGTGTGAACCTATTCTTAATATTAATGGGACAGCCCGCTTTAGAACTTTAGTCACTCGCGTCTGCTTCTGTCACTGTGGTCTGATTCTGTGCAAACTAACACCACCGAAACAAAATGTTGTGGTCTCTCTGCCGAAGATTATAGACTTGGCCCATTTTCTGCGAGTGTGTCCTCGTCCTTACGTCACCTGCGAGGGTTGACGTAGGCGCGAAAGACCTTTATTACTGACGCGTTTTACGAGTGTCTCCAGTGACTGTGTATACACGTTGAACAAGATGAATGGGCCCGATCCGGAGGTGTCAGTGTCCATACCACTGAGCTAGAAGTGGTCCATACTGGTAGATCTGCATCTGTCGCAAAGACTCTTTTCGAAGGAGAAAATCTTAAACATGGTGCTAAACGCCGACAGAAACCACGAGGCTTTTTTGGGGGGTTGGGTGGGGGGGGATTATAAACCTATCGCTACACTGGCATCACCAGAATGACTTCTGCATTAAGGTGGGCAGCGATAAGAGCCATTTTAGTGTTTCATAATTGTGATGATGATGATGAGTTGATGCTTAATGTCCTCAGATGTCATTTGACATATTAGGGACAAGTTGTGACCAATGCCGAAGTACGGTTCAATAAAAGCCACATACGTAAGGTGTATG
Source organism: Alviniconcha strummeri (assembly GCA_963584105.1). Lineage (NCBI taxonomy): Eukaryota > Metazoa > Mollusca > Gastropoda > Provannidae > Alviniconcha > Alviniconcha strummeri. Next base: position 16,121,547 of record OY757550.1, on the reverse strand, counting down.
CGTGTTTAGCTGTAACCTGCCACCTGCACTTTTGGCAGAATGACCGGGATTTTTTACGTGCTACTGTGGTAACACGGGGGTGGAACAGATACCGAAATAAGAGTCAGCACAGAAAGTCGACCCTGGAGAAGAAAATTCTCCCGCCGTTCCAGCAGGGATTCGAACCCGCGACCTTTCAATCACGAGTCCGGCGCTCTAACCACTGAGCTATCCCCGCCCCCTCATAATTGTGAGGGTCAAGCTCCGTATAAATAGCCACATGCTCTTTGCGCATGGCAACAGAGCTCAGGAGCTGCGTGAAAGTCGAGGTGGCCGTCCTGGGCTTCCGTCTCTAATAAGCCTACGGTTTCTGTGGACGTTAAGCAACACTTCAACAACAACAGCGCTTGGCAATGTAAGCCGGTTTGGCCTAGCGGTAAGGCGTTAGGCTGGTAAGCATAGGGACCTCGGTTCGAATCCGCTTCGGCTGTCCTTTCTTTTCGAAAGTTGTGGTTTGGGGACACTGTCTTGTGACTTGGTCCCTCACAGTTAATGAAACATTAAATTAAAATGGTTCTCATCGCTGCCCAGATTAATGCGAAAGTCATTCTAGTGGTGACTGTGTAGCGATATGTGTACATTCTTCCCTCTCCCCCACCTCCATACCCCCTTCCCCCCTTCGCATCGTCCCTAATAAACCTTATGGTTTCTGTGGACGTTAAATGTTTACTTACTTACTTGCGTTTAGCAGAGGATGGAAGGGGAATTAGATGAGGGAAGGGGGGGGCGGTGGGCGTGGTGGTGTGCTGACCTAATAAAAGCGCCCAGGTTCACAAGGGGGAAGAACTAGAATAGAACACGCGGGCGTTAAATTGCAGAAGGCTGTGGTGAAGCGAACGCCCCACACAGCTCCTGCAAGTTGTTCAGTGCTGGTGGTTGTGTTGTGTGCCTGCGCCCTGGGAGGTGGCAGTCGACGTCAGTTACGCTTGACACCGGATGATCGCTTGAACTGTTCTTAACACCGATACTGCCTGCGTCACTAGTGAGTGTTGGGCTGTTGTTGTTTCTGTTCACTTCTTTCTGGTGCTATGGCACTCATTCAAGGGGGCGGGTGGGTGGGGGGTTAGGTGACGTAAGACTAAGTGGTGGTGGTAAGGGGGGGGGGGGGGTCATTTGGGCAGGCCCACGGGTTTGGGTTATTGTACCTGTAGCGACGATCGTGAATAAAAGTGATTAATTTTTCTGCTTGTTGCGGACGCCTTGGTGTGTGTTTGTGTGAAGGGAGTTCATGTGACGTAAGACGGGGGGGGGGGGGGGGGGGGGGGGTCATTTGGGCAGGCTCATGGGGTTATTGTAGCGATGTTCATGAATAAAAGTGATTCAATTCTTCTGCTTCTTGTGAACGCCTTGGCGTATTCTGTGAACAGTGCGGGGCAGAAAACCCACAGGGACAAGTGTATATAGCGCCCATGAGCAATCTTGTCGTTTTCAAACTGAGAGGGCGTTCCAGATTTTAGAAGGAAAAGGAGAATGCCGACCCGGATAACATTTGAGTAGCTGTTCGGTCGCTGAGAATGTCTTTGAAAAGTGACGCTAGCAGAACGAAAGATGACAGAATTTGTCCTTGGGGTGTAGACTAATAAGAAATTTACAATACCTTTTCTATACGACTGTGTGGGCGTATATATGTCTCTTTGCCCCTGTGTGTAGGTAAGGGGGAAGGGGTCTCTCACTCCCCTCACTCCCTGTCTCCCTAGGTGTGGGAGTGTTCCCCAAAACAGTACTCTTTCTATAAGACTGGGTGAGTGTGCCTCTCCGCCCCTGTGTGTGTGTGTGTGTGTGTGTGTGCGCGCGCGCTCTCTGTCTGTCTGTCTGTCTCTCTGTCTCCCCCCCCCCCCTCTCCCCTCCTCTCTCTCTCCCTGTGTGTGGATCCTAGCACCATGCTATAGATCCGCACCCCACTTCACGCTATTGGTCCTCATTTCACCTCATGCTTATATCCTCATCCCACCTCATGCTTTATATACGGATCCTCATCCCTTCTCATGCGAAGTAGCTCTTCACCCCCACTTTATGCTGTTGATCCTCATCCCACTTCATGCCATATAGATCCTCGTTCTCACCTCATGCTCTGTAGATCCTCACCCGACTTTGTGTTGTTGATCCTCACCCCACCTCACGCTATAGATCCTCACCCCACCTAACGCTATAGATCCTCACCCCACCTCACGCTATATTGTAGATCCTCATCCGACCTCACGCTATATTATAGATCCTCACCCCACCTCACGCTATAGATCGTCACCCCACCTCACGCTATATTATAGATCCTCACCCCACCTCACGCTATAGATCGTCACCCCACCTCGTGCCACAGAGGCGTGCACGTGCATCAGAATTGTGAATTCTGCTCCAGCCTTGTCAGCCCTGTAGGCAGTGTGCGCGGCCGCCTTCGCTTCGCTTCGCTTCGGGGTGACACGCCGTCGACCGCAGCGCCCAATTACACATGTATAGTTTATTGTCATGGACCTTCAGCACACAGGAATACAGATGATTATCGTGGGACTTGCGTACCGAACACGATAATACATCATTGTCGCGGGACGCAGAGACTGGCTGTTCGCTTGGCTGCCGGTGTGTTTGCGGGCTGTGCCATGGTGGTGGTAACGTGGTACCTCGCCAGCAACGCCTCTTTCGGGTTGCTCCAACACTTTCGGTGACAGCGAAATTATTGGGCAACTTTTCGTCCACGGGAGCACGTGTTGCCTGCTTTTCGGTTCTGGTCTGTTAGTGTTAGCGCTCTGCTGGCTATTTACAACTGCTCACACGCATCATATGGTCCCCCAAAGAGAACTTTCACGCTCGACTTCACCCCCCTGCCTCGCCGTAACTCAAATAGTTCAGCTGATTGTGGGTGTTAATAGTTGATATAATTAAGTGGTCAGGCTGGTGGTGCTACGGGCTATTAGCTATTCCAGCCATAGCGTAGGGAGTTTAGGTTGACTGTGACAGCGTGAGTGTAATGCTTGTGTCATTGCGGTATTGCAGCACAGAAGGCTCGAGTGTTAAGTATTCAAACTAGTGTAGTATCTATGCCAGTGTTCATGGTGACATCCGTTAACGGGTAGTAAATCCCCACCCCCACCCCATCCCCAAGATAAATAATTGTGATATTATACCCTTCCCCCTATCGAGGAGTTGAGGGAGGAGATGTGTGTGTGTGTGTGTGTGTGTGTGTGTGTGTGTGTGTGTGTGTGTGTGTGTGTGTGTGCAGTCTTCCCAAATGTAGTGTTAATAAAAGGGGTCGCGTTGTTGGTAGCTAATTTTAAAACCAGGAGTGAATAAGGCTAATGCGACTTTGGTGTTATCAAAGATAGTAAGCTACGCGTAGCTTACAATCTTTGTTGTTGTTCACCGTGACCGGGGACATAGGAGAGGGGCCTCCACACATAGTGAGGCTGCCATTATTTTCGCTTCTGTAGCTGCTCTGTGTGTGCGGGGGGGGGGGGGGGGGGGGGTTATACTGTGTGAGTGGAATGTTTGAGCGTTGTTGTGTGTATACAGAGTACAGTCATTTTTTTATTGAATATTATGATTTTTGTTGTTGTCGTTATGGATAATGTACAACGCTATGAGCTCGTAATTTGTCAAAGGGGTGTAAGAGTTATTCTTAGTAGGGCAGTTTCGTTCCTGTAATCGTTACTCACGCGGCAAAAGTGTTGTAATCGACGTCATTTGGATGCACCTAGGAAGTTCTGCAGAAATCAAACTGATATCCGTGAAGACGACAACAGGGGAAACTGATAGTCCCGCACACTCGGACAGACACCTTCCGGCTGTCGTTCTTCCCCGTGTGCCATTCCCATCCGGAACTCCAGTCCTTCCACCGCCTTCTACGCCGACCCGCCTGACAGCTTCCTTAAAACGCTGTGTTGCGTGTTGAGGGCTGGGTGAGACCCTCCCCCCAGTAACCCCCCACTTCCCCGTGTACTTTTGCTTGAACTGTTGGGCTTACCGCAGTATTGCTAGTACTACGAAGAAGAAGTACTGCAACTGTGCGTTTAAAAACTCTGTCTCTGTCTGTCTGTCAGTCTGTCTCTCTTAATTAATATACACATAATCATATATAGTGTCGTAAATCACAAGACGGCTGTAAGAATATGAGGGGAAGGGAGAGGAGGGGGCTCATCATATTCAACAATATTCAGCGCGAATACAGAGAACACAGAGTAGACTGCGCCATCGTCAAAGTGAAGGCCCGCTGCCCCTACCCACCCCTTCCGCCCTGCCTCCGATGTACTTGAGTGGGCTACCATGGTAACTGCCGAGAGAGGCGCGTTGTTCCACGGCTCATATTCACAGTCGCAGTCAGATTGTTCACCACCGGAGTCAGTAATACCAGTGTCAACACGCACTCGAGGGGAAAACACACGAGACAAACCCAATAATCGCCCCATGAGCTGCTTTAATCGGCCGGTTGGTTATTGGTACCGTCAGGAAATGAGTTGGATGGAGTGCGAAGCCAGGGCGTAACAAAGAGTTTGATATACTACAGTGGCTAACGCTCTTCGATCTGAAGGATGTCGATGCAATGGTGACTGGTGACGAGTATGGCGATACCAGCCGTGTACAGTCGCGATTAAGGGATTTTGTGGGAAAATCGGTGGAGTCCAAGCGTATTCACCATCTACTCACAGATTTTTCTCTTCTCTGTCCACAACCGTTTTTCACGCCAAGGCCCCGACAGAGGCAGACGAAAACACTCAAGCAGTCGCCAGACACCAGCAAGACAAAAAGCAAACAAAAAAACTGTGCATTATATATCATACTTTTTAGAGACTCTTGCCAGGCTGGAACTCAACAGCTGCCAACAGCAGCGGCAGAAGATGTGCATGCAGCTTGACAGCATTCAAGTGGGAGCTCAACAGACTACCCTATCACTTGTTGGTGTTGGTGTTTTTAGTTTTCTAGGTGTCCAGTGAACTAAAGCAGGGCAGGTAATGTGTAGAGGATCCCTCTCAAGGGTTCTTCTTTTCTTAGTGATCTAACAGGTTGCTGGATTGGCCTTTGAAACGTTTTTTTCTTTCTTTTATACATCAGGGCCAGGAACTAAGTAATAAGTGGGCTTTTTACTTTTATTGCTGGATTGCCTGTTAAAACATTTGTTTTAAATTTTACTTCGGGGCCAGAAACTAAGTAATGTGGGCTTTTTACTTTTATGGCTGGATTTCCCTTTAAAACAATTTTGTATTTATACACCAGGGCCAGAAACTAAGTAATAAGTGGGCTTTTTACTTTTAGTGCAGTAGTAGGAGGTAAAGACTGTAGGGAGTCCCCCCAACCCCCATCACCCTGAAGGCTTTTTACTTTTAGTGCAGTAGTAGGAGGTAAAGACTGTAGGGAGTCCCCCCAGCCCCCATCACCCTGAAGGCTTTTTACTTTTAGTGCAGTAGTAGGAGGTAAAGACTGTAGGGAGTCCCCCCAGCCCCCATCACCCTGAAGGCTTTTTACTTTTAGTGCAGTAGTAGGAGGTAAAGACTGTAGGGAGTCCCCCCAGCCCCCATCACCCTGAAGGCTTTTTACTTTTAGTGCAGTAGTAGGAGGTAAAGACTGTAGGGAGTCCCCCCAGCCCCCATCACCCTGAAGTGGCCCTCCAAACAGTTTACCCAAGACCACTTGGCAGTGTGTGGAAAAATTGTAACTGTGGTAATTAAGCAAGTTACCACAGTTACAATTTTTGCTACCCCTTGGTCATCTGTTAACAATGATTTTGATAGAGCTGTTTTGTGTGTGTTCTATTTTTCCTCTAGAAAATTAAAGGCATTCATAATGGTCATTAAAAAAAATATTAAAAAAAGTGCTTTAGCAGCATAGAATACAACTATTTCTGTGGCTATTACAACAGAGTCTAAATATTACGGTGGGGACAAACCGCTGATATTACAGTTACATAGTTACGATGTATACTATAAGTTTACTTGTTTGGCGCTCACAAAGCTATTCTGTTGATATGCTTCAATAAATATTATTGTGTAAACCAACCACTGAGCTTTATATAAGCTTTATAGCTCAGTGGGACAAAGCTCGCGGGAGCCTCAGTCTGTGCTACTTCCTCTAGTGCAGTAACATGCGGTCCTGACCTTGCAGTGGGTGATCAGATCTGTTCAGATCTGTTGACCCAGGTGGGGCCTTTACTCGGAGTGTGAAGACAGCTTATCTGGCGAACACTCGCCCACAGTGTAATGTGATCCGTCCGGCTGTTGGCTATCGACTGGTCACACCCACTGTCATCGCACCTTGTAGATCTTTTCCTCATGACTAACTCTGTCGGCCAAGAATGTGTACTGTTACAAATCCGTGCAGTCATCATTTATTTACCGAATTAATGGCATAGACTGATACCTGGAGTGGAGATCACATGCTCGGAGCTGAGTATACAATTACAAAGGTTTCCTTCCGCCTGTCTCTTTGCAGGCGGGTTTATAGGTTTCCAACTCTGAGCTTCTGATGTTCCTTTTGAGTCACTTTATCAGTCTGAACAATGAGAGGATGAATCATATGCAAAAGTCTGTTTTGTATAATGTATTTCTGGCAGTAGCATGTGTCTAATTACCTTATTCACACCTATTCTGACACACTGATAATTTGATACATATTATAACATTAGATTATACATGCTGTATACATATATACTCTCTCCCTCTGTTGTTCTCTCTCAGTCTCTGTCCCTGTCCGAGTCCATCTGAACTTAAACTACAAAGTACAATCCTTGTACAGTCCCACTGTCTGTTAGCTTGTAAAATAGTTTTTAAATTGAGTTTCTCTCTCTCTCTCTCTCTCTCTCTCTCTCTCTCTCTCTCTCTCTCTCTCTCTCTCTCTCTCTCTCTCACTCTGAGTCAGACTCAGACTGAACCTAAACTACAAAGTACACTCCTTGTTAGCTTGTAAAATAGTTTTTAAGCTGAGTTCTCTCTCCGTCTCTGTCTGTCTGTCTGTCTGTCTGTCTGTCTGTCTGTCTGTCTGTCTGTCTGTCTGTCTGTCTCTCTCTCTCTCTCTCTCTCTCTCTCTCTCTCTCTCTCTCTCTCTCTCTCTCTCTCTCTCTCTCTCTCAGTTTCTGAGTCTGCATTCATCTCCCCAGAACCTCCCTCTCTCTTTCCACCTGTCCCATGTCAACAAAGCAGTAATTGATCTACAACAAAATTATCTCTGTGGCTAAACAATTGGATCTGCTGCATCTTTCCCTTGGGTGATGGGAGTGACAGAAATAGGGCCAGATGAATGCCCATTGACAGTTTTGTGGAATGCTAAATGGAAATATCAGCAGGAGGCTGTCCAGTTATGGCCCTTTGTGGCCCTATTCTGGAGTGCCTGGCACTGTAATTAGGAACAATCCATCAGACTCCAAGCAGAGGTCTGACACCAGCCAGGAGATGATGAGCCAAGAGTGATCCACACAGCCTTGCAGCACTTGGCACATGATTGACTGGGTCCTACACCATGAGTTTATAAGACTTGGGAGAGTTACGCTGCTGGACACACTAGCACTGAATTTCAGCACACCAGAAGTTGACAAATTATATTTATAAAACAAGAATGATCAATGCAACCTGACAGACAAACTTTGAGTACACCACAAGTTGGTCGGCATTAATGGTCTCAAACAAGCTGAGTCCATAGTCATTAAACAAAAGAAGAAGATAAGACTTTAACTACTTTAAGAGTCAATGCACTCTGCCTGGCACAGTAAATCAGGGAGAAAACGCATTATAATTTGGTTCTGCATGAAGTTTTGGGACAAGGAGCTGATGAAACCATTAGCATTTGTTTGAAAATGTGCTAATATGTCATGTGCATGCTTCATAACCTATGGTGGTTCGGTTGATATTTATGCAACAGGCGTTGCTAGTTGTTGCTGTTGTTATTTCCTTTGAATTTGAGCCCCTCGGGGTATGGCTATGTTGGTTTGCTCTTTACCAGTGAAGAGCAGGAAATGGATGGTTCATGACATAATAAATACTTGTGTCACACTCATATGATGGCCATGTTCAAGATGTCAAAAAATGAAAAACACAGACTGATGATAATGCCATTAATGGTGATTGCTTTCATATAGTGCTATTCTACACTCTTGAGCAGACTTACTGTGCTTTTGTTGCATGTGATTCCAAATGAGTGAGTGTAGCTTTTTATAGCACATTTTTGAATATCTACCAAAGTGGGGTACTTACAGTGCTTTTTTGCACTGACAGATGACACAAAATGGCAGTGTTCATGGCTGCGTTTTTGCAACTTTCAAACACTGATTTTTTAACAAACAAGACCATAAATCAACTTAAAAAAAAAAAAAAAACTGCAGCCAGGCTTCTTAGAATCTTAGTAGTTTTTTTAATTTAGTTTTTAGTTGGTTTTCTTTTTTTGTTTCTTTTTTTATATGTATTCCATTCCTACTGTGATGCTTCTTTGTTTGGGGTTCCCCTTAAACTACCAGACTATATCGCCTTCATATAACCATAATAGTTGACTGGGCATAAAACACCTAGTTACATACTTACTATCTGACCATAACATCCTTGCATTGCAGCTTTCTTATCCAGACAAATCAGTTGACCATTCCTGGGCTGTGTGTGTTTCAGGTTGCCTCCTGGGCTGACCAGACAATACAAGGGAGATTCAGAAGGAAGGGAGACAGAGCTCTGCTAGTGTGAGGTGGACAAGAAACCCTGGACTGGATTGTTTTGTGAGGGGAACAACAAGTGTAGCTGAGGAGTTGGGCTTGGCGGCCAGTGCTTTGGCCCCAGCCGTTGTGGGCTGCTGGATCATCATGGGGGGTTCAATATTGGAGTATACCACCCTACTTGTAGACAGTGGGCCTGTCTGAGGGCTCTGGGATCACTGGGCCCCAACCAAGACACAACTGGGGGAAAGAAAATCAAGGTAAGAGCTCGTATTTGAAGCTGTGATAATAAATGTGGAACGCGTGAGTACCGCTGTGATTCTGAGACGACCCTGTGTGGTTTAACGGGATGCTAAACTCCAGTTGCTAAGTTCCAGTCAGGTGTTTGTCATCCTCTATGGCATCCCCTAAAGCCCCGTTCACACCAGGTGCATGCTACACATTCCACAAAGGTGTCTTTCACACTAAATGCTAGCCACCTTCTCTCCTCTAAAGCCCCTTTTACACCAGGTGCTTCACAGTCTCCCCGCTAAAGCCCCCTTCACACTCTCCCCCTAGAGCCACCTTTACACCAAGTGACTGGTGTGCCCTCCATTAAAGCGCCCTTCCCTTTGCACCAGGTGATTCATGCTTTCTTCCCTAAACTTAAAAAAGCCTCTTCACAATCACATCAGGTCTTCATTGATTTTGTACTCTCATGCTGCTGCTTAGGTCTGACTTACTTGGGGTACTCTCAGGAACATTGGAGGTTGGTAACACTAACACTGTAACAGACAGCACATTCAGAAAGCTTCCATCCTGTGTTGCAGTTAATGAATTATTGATAGATTATGAACCCACAACACTACAGGTCAGTCACTGCCAGAGCCATCTGGGATTATAAATGGACCATTTCCAGCATAGTCTTATTCAAGTGTGTCTGTTGTGGGTAAATCCTGTCTAATGATCACCCTGATATAACTGCACTGGTTGACTTACTTACTTACTGTCTAATGAGCCCAGTGGTTACAGTGGTGGGGGGGGCAGTGCTAATAGTAGTGGTAGCAAAATCCCTACCCCTACTACTAGCCCCCCCCCCCCCTTGATTTTTATGATTAGTAGTATATAATACTAATAGCATAATATTAACAAAACAACATTGTATTGTGCTTTGTAGAATTGTCATAATACTTCATTGGTGACTGTTCTTTCACACAAAAACAGATTTTTAAAATCGAACAGCTTTTCTGTGACTACATTACTACAAGAACAAGGGCTCAGAAGACACAGCGAGACAGAGTCTACAGAAAGTTAAAATGCTTCTTGGTTTATTGGCACACAATCAGCTCGGTCCGGTTAGTGTTGCTCATGCTCAGGACAGATAGCTGTCACTGTGCTGTCACTCAGTGTCACTGTCACTGGTGTCTGTGTAAAGGTCAGTGCTCGGGTCAGGTGGCAATTTTGCGCCAAGTCTAATGACCCTTGGCTTAGTTCCGGCCTTACTGGCGGTCACAGGCAGCCACTAGTGTCACAACTGCTGTCATCCACATTAGTGGAACAGTTGACCTGCCCTCTGGTATGACTCACTGTGTTTATGGCTAGCTAGGCTTACAGACTTGCTACTGGGCTGGTGTGTCACTGTCTAGTGCGCATTAACAATATCACCTGGGAAGTCAATAATTACCTAATAGTGGTCCGTATTTACCCAGAGTTTCAGCCCTAAATATAGCCTGTGACTGTGTTGTGGAGGTGAGTCTGTGAGTACCTGAGAGTCGGGAGGACAGCCCCAGTAAGAGTTTTTAGAGGAAGGCTTGTTACTGAGTGTGGCAGGTGGTGTCCCACTAGCATTGATCCTTCCTGCTGTTGTTCACTGTAGTGGGGAGGAAGGGGGGTGGGGTGGGGGTAGTGTGTATGTGTGTGTGTGTGTTGCATGTGTGTGTGTGTGTGTGTGTGTGTGTGTGTGTGTGTGTAGTATATGTGTGTTTGTGTGTGCGCGCATGTGTGTGTGTGTGTGTAGTATGTGCGTTTGTGAGTGTGTGTGTAGTGTGTGTGTAGTATACACGTGTGTGTGTATGTGCACACGCACATGCTGGACAGGTGACTGTGGAGGTCCTGATATTTCTGCACATTTTGCTGTTGCGGTTGTGTTCAACTGTAACCATATGGGCCTGATGGGAGTAATACTTAGCTCACCACACTTTCTGGTTATGATTATGTAACAGTTAACACCTCAGCTGCATGCATCCACAAAGAGATTGACTGCTTGGGTTATGTGTGGGGGGGGGGGCTAAATTCCCAGAACAAAGCCTGTGCCATACTTTACATGAGTCACTAGTCAGACAGTTCTTTAAAATTATCAATTACAGAAAATTTTAGCCACATCCCTTTACCAGCAGTGTGAAATTCCTGTCTGCAAACAGTACAATGGCTGTACAGTTTGTAAAGCATGGGATTAACTTTCTGTTGGTCATTTGAGTACAGTGGCTTTATGCACTGGCTGTGGAGAAAGCAAGGATATTAACATTATAACATTGTAACAATCTCAGTGAGTAACCCACATCAGGATGTAAAAGAGAAAAAAGACAAAGGGGAAGGGTGTTCCAGAAGTTGGAGAAGGGATGGGGGTGTCAGTGCACAGTTACCTAACAGCAAGCGCTTTTCCTGTTGTTTTTGTGTTAGATTTGTCAGTTAATACTTAGGCAGAATTGAAATTTCATTGCTTGAAGTTGAAGAGCAGCCAGGTTCAATTTTGAGAAGAGAGAAATGTATAAAATTGTGCTGTTTGTTTACAAACTGTACATATTCTTGCTGTTTCTACTACTTTCCACTCGCCACTGCAAGGCTTTTCTTGTCTTTTTGGGAGGTCTTTTTTTTCTTTCCTTTTTTCTTTTTCTTGTTTTGGCACTGGTAGCAGGTTTGTGAATTTCCATCAAAACTGATGATTCAGAGTCTTGGGTTGGGGACCTTTTCTTGTGCTGTTCCAGAATATGTCACTTAATTTTGTTTAAATATATTTTTTAATGCAACCTCTGACACTGGCAGCTGCATTCATCCATGTGGTGGTGTGTAGCAAGCGAGAAGGGTTGTGAAAGCAGATTGTACAATATAGATTTAGTAGTACATTGTACTGTAACTTGTGTGAGTGACCTCATTTGACCGGCACTGTTGTTTGGCTGTGCACATTAGTTTTTCTCCTCTAGAGACACAGGTAGGCAGCTTATCAAAACAAGAACATGCTGGAGTGTTTAGGTTGTTTAGGTTGGACCAGAGGCACAGTACTGGCTGTGTATTACTATTACTGTGTATTACTATTAGCATTCTCTACTGACCAGCTGTGCACAGTGAGGTAGACTAGTTTAGCAGAACTTTGCAGGCTGCAGTTGCAGCTGTGTCCATTTGGATGATTCAAAATTGCCAGGTGAACCTGTGGAATGTTCAGTATTTCTTTGGTTGGTTGCTTCAAAGTCTTCTTGTTGTTGGTGGTGGTGGTTTTATTGATTTTTTTATTATGTTGTTTTATAAACTTGGTGGTGGTGGCAGTAATTGTTTTCTTTTTGCTGCATTTGAGAAATTGCTGCCAGTGGAATCTATAATTTGTGCCTGTTGGTGAAGAATAAGATGAATGTCAGCAGAATGGCTGAATGCCACAAATATTGTTTCTTTTGTTTTCAAGAGTGCATCAGGTATGCACCATATGGTTATAAATTAAATAGCCTGTGGCTTAATAGAATGCCCTGCTGCATAAATACCTAAAATTAGGTGCAGCAAGTATCACATCAAGATCAAGATCAACAAAGTAACATGTTAACACTATTACTGCTAGTAGCACATGGGGATGTATAGACTGTAGTGTTGGCAGGCTTATAGTTATAAATACACATGCCACACATCACCTCCTGTCAGAAACTGAAAGTGACCCTGTTGATGTGTGATGCTGCTTGTATCTAGTGCGTCCTCTGCCCCGTTTTATCCTTCCTCACTGTGTTGGAGTTGTCTGAATGCCGTGCTGCCACTGGCACTGCAGTAAATTCTCTGCTGGTCACATTCTCACAGGGTCAGTGTCAGAGTGCAGGTACCACACCTGAGCTAAGACAGGTGTGTTTTAGTGTGTTTTTGCCAGTCAGAGACTCAGACTGTTTTGGAAACAGTCACCACTGTTGTTGCTGCTGTTGTAAGCAGGTGCATGCAGTGCTCAACCCTGTGTGACTCCGACAGGCTGTGCAGCCCTATGTCTGACATTGACAGGCTGTGTGGCCCTGTCTGACACTGACAGGCTGTGCAGCCCTGTGTCTGACACTGGCAGGCTGTGCAGCCCTATGTCCGATGCTGACAGACTGTGCAGCCCAATGTCTGAGGCTGACAGGCTGTGCAGCCCTATTTCTGAGGCTGACAGGCCGTGCAGCCCTATGTCTGACACTAACAGGCTGCGCAGCCCTATATCTGTCACTGACAGGCTGTGCAGCCCTATGTCTGATGCTGACAGGCTGTGCACCTGTGGTGTAGCCTGTGCCTGACACAGTGACAGTAAGTGGCTGTGCAGCCCAGTAGCTGACCTGACAGGCTGTTCAGCTATTATATATATATTGTCTGATACTTGTGCTGTAACAGGCTGTGCAGCCCTGTGTCTGACACTTGTACTGTGACAGGCTGTCCAGCTGACATAGATCATGTGACACTGACAGGCTGTGCCTGACACTTAAACTGTTACAGGCAGTACAGCCCTATGCCTGACACTGATAGGCTGTGCAGCCCTGTGCCTGACACTGATACTATGACAGGCTGTAGAGCCCTGTGTTTGACACTGACACTGACAAACTGAACAGCCCTGTGCCTGGCACTGACAATTAAGCTGTGCAGCCCTGTGCCTGACAATGACAGACTTGATTAACACTGACAGACTCTTCAGCCCTATGTTTGACACTGACAGACTGGGCTGACACTGACAGGCTATGCAGCCATGAGTCTTGCACTGAGCAACAGTGCAGCCAAGCATCTGACACTGACAGACTTGGGGCATACCAGAGGAGACAGAAGAGAAAAAAATCCTGTTGGGATGCAGACATCAGACTCTCAATCTGTGTTGATCAGTACGAATGATAGTTAAGCAAGATTTGCATACATGTACCTCATATTATGGTGCAATGTTCATAATTCAGACTTAGTAATGATTATTATGCAGTGCTCTATACACTTATACTAGTTATAGAGTACAGACTGTGTGCAGAAGAAGAGAACAGTCAGTATTGTCACAATGAGCTAATATTAAACTGCACTTGCACAAAATTAACTATGCACACAGAAATTGAGAAAAACACACACAAAAACAAATATTGACCTCCCCATCCAAGCTTTGATGTGATGATGCAAGGTTTTACTGCTAAGGCTCTGTGCTGGTGCACAGACCCCAGTAGATCAAGAGAAATTGCGCAACCCCATAATCCTTGCTTGCGTGTGTGCTGCATTCAGTGATTCACAGTATGTATAATGCAGACACTGGTTCAACTGAAACAGGCATCTTCTGCGCTTGGGGGAGTGCAGTGGGAACAGTAATTAACAGCAACATGCACAGCAGGGCAGGCATGTCCCGATTTTTCTTTACTTGCATAAATTGCTATTGGAGTATTGGCTCAAATTAACAATAACATGCACAGCAGGGCAGGCAAGTTCCGAATTTTCTGTTACTTGCTTAAGTTGCTGTTGGCTCAAATTAACAATAACATGCACAGCAGGGCAGGCAAGTTCCGAATTTTCTGTTACTTGCTTAAGTTGCTGTTGGCTCAAATTAACAATAACATGCACAGCAGGGCAGGCAAGTTCCGAATTTTCTGTTACTTGCTTAAGTTGCTGTTGGCTCAAATTAACAATAACATGCACAGCAGGGCAGGCAAGTTCCGAATTTTCTGTTACTTGCTTAAGTTGCTGTTGGCTCAAATTAACAATAACATACACAGCAGGGCAGGCAAGTTCCGAATTTTCTGTTACTTGCTTAAGTTGCTATTGGCACAAATTGAGTAGTGCAGCTTTGGTGAACTATATTTCAAGTGGAGTAGTGCTGCTTTGGTGAACTATGTTGTTGATTGCTTTATATATCATATATATATAGTGCTGTTCTCTGCTCTTGAGCGGACTCACTGCGCTCGCATGTGATTTCTTTTTCTCTCCCCCCTCTTCAGAGCTAAATTTGTTATGTTGTTGGTGTTGTTTGTTGATTGCTTTTATATAGCGCTCTTTTCTGCTCCTGAGCAGACTCACTGCACTTGCATGTGACGCTACACGAGTGACTAGCTTTTTATAGCACATTTTTGAATATCCACCTAAGTGGTGTACTTACACTTACAGCGCTGACATGGCTGATGCCACATGAAACTGCTGCCATCTTGGCACGTTCTGTGTCCACCATACAACCGTGCACCATGTCACTTCATACAAAACCATGTACATAAGGTGCTTGTGGGTTTAGCTGTAACCTGCCACCTGCATTTTTAACATAATGACCAGGATCTTTTTTATGTGCTGCTACTGTGGTAACAGGGGTGTGGAATGGATCCTGAAATAAGAGGCAGCGCAGAAAGTTGACCCTGTAGAAAAGAAGTAAATTCTCTTGTGGCTCCTGCTCCATCCTGTTTAAAGCTAAATTAATGACAGTATTACTATTAGTATTACCATTAGTAATCTAAAGGAATAGGGTTTGGTAAATTATGTTATTTGCTGGGCAGGCAGCATGTTAATACTGAGTATAGGTTGAGTCCAGGTTGAGCTGTAACTGTATACACACAGAGCTCCCTGTTTTTAAATCTGTAGTGATCTCTATCTGTGGGCAGGAGGAAATCTTTGGTCCTAATGGTATAGCTATCAACATTGTGCAGACTTAGTGTGCAGACATAGTGTTACTGTTAGTTGTCTAGGTAGGATTTCAAAACACTGGACAATGGTGCAGTTGTTTTGCACTACGCCAGATGTGGAAGATTACTGGCATTCAACTCCAAGGTGTAGACAGGTTGTTGTTGTTGTTTTTCTTCTTCTTTTTTCCTTTTAAATCTTCTCAGAAAAATGTCTGAAAGAAAAGGTGATGATGGCCATACTCTGTGACCCCCCCCCCCCCCCCCCCTAAAAAAAAAAGACTGCATTATTTCAGCAAGTACTGAAATAGATCGTACAATTTGCAGTGCACATAGGAGGCATTGTTAGACTAGAGGCAGTAATTGCAGTTAGGGTATCGCACTATGTACAGTGAAATATAGACCCACCACATTTTAGGGAGCAAGACATGATCCGTGGCCCATTGAAACTGATGACGCCTGTGGTGCCGGAGGCTGGTCCAGACTTCTTTTCTTCTTCTTTTTCTACAGTCAGCACAATGATGGTTTTGTGGGGAATTCCATGGGGTTGTGTGTCTGTAGCACTGCTGATAAGGAAACTGAAAGGGTGCGGCTGGGCTGTTTCAAGTTTACTTAGCCCTGGAGATACCCAGGAAAGAAGAGAGAGGGAGATGATGAGTTCTTTAGCTGGGCAGAGAGTTGATGTAGCCTGGCCTTCAGCCAGAAAAGCCGGAAGAAGGCAGGTGTGTTGTTCTTGCTGTGGACCAAAGCAGAGGCTAGCATAAAGTGACTGTGAACTGAATGGGTCTCCCAAATTAATGAGTACTTGCCAGTTCACATTAGCAGCCAGAAAAGCCAGAAGAAGGCAGGTGTGTTGTTCTTGCTTCGGACCAAAGCAGAGGCTAGCCTAAAGTGACTGTGAACTGAACCGGTCTCCCAAATTAATGAGTACTCTGGGAGTATTGGTTCTCTTTTGCCTGAAGTTTTAATGCACAACAAAGGCTGGAAGTGAGTTCTTGAACTGTGTAGGTACAGTGTAGTGTGCCAGTTCTGAACCTAGACATAGAAAACAGCTGTGTGCTTGAATTAGTTCAAATGAAAATTGTGCTAACTAGTCCTGTCTGGTCTGAACATTGAAACTGAAAGCCAGATGAGTATTTGAATTGTGCCTTGTGCCAGCTTTGTTCTTAAAACTAAAAGTCAGTGCAGTATAGTGCAATGCTATCGCAGATTGTCAGAATTCAGAGATAGTCTATGCACACTGTAAAACTAAAACAGTAAAAGCCAAATGAAGAATTGTGAATTGTGCCATTCAATGATTCATATTCTGCATAAAATCCAGAACTTGGCAGATTTGTACTTGAACTTGAATTTTGTGCACTTAAAAGTTAGTCAGATAAGCACTGGTAGTACTTCTGCTGCCACTAAGTACTTTTAGTTTTACTGTGTTTTAGCCAGGAAATACTTGAAAGTATTTCTGCAAATTTTGCCAATGACAATGTGCCACTGTGTGTACATATAATGTATACTATTACAGTATTAGTATTACTAATTACTATCACTAGTATCACTTAATCACTGCACATGTGTGTGTGTGTGTGTGTGTGTGTGTGTGTGTGTGTGTGTGTGTGTGTGTGTGTATGTGCATGTGCGCACGCATGTGTGTGTGTGTGTGCGTGCGTGCGTGTGTGTGTACACTGTGTGTGTGTTGGGGTGGGGGTGGAGGGGGTGTTGTTGTTGCTGTTTAAGTTCAGACTTAAGGTTTAGGGTGTTGCATGGCTTATTATTTATTAGTCATTTGGTGAGAGGAGTGCTTCCTGACACATGACAGATCTACAACACTGGGAGTGGGACTGTACAAACTAGAGTTGAAGTTGTCTTCAACAACTACCATTTAGTGATTTTTACCAACCCCAGTCTCCCCCCCCCCCCCCCCTCCCAGCCACCCCCATGCCCCTATCCCCCAAAACAACCAAAAACAATTAAAAAACAACAGAGATGCATACCTAAGGCTTGTTTTCTCTTCCTGTTTGTGAACAAATGTACAGTGTTTTGAGTCGCACAATAATATTAATAAAATAATAGAGGCTAGCTTTCTTGACTTGATACATGTTTTCTCCTAACAAGTGACATTAATTGATAAGTATTGTTGTTTTTCTGTCTGCTTGTTGGTGGAGATTCTGTAAGTGTAACCATTCATAATGAAGTGAGAAGCACAGAGTGGTTTGAATCTGTGTTAGTTGGTGTATGTGTTTGTGTGTGTGTGTGTTTGTACTGTGTGTGTGTGTGTGTGTGTGTGTGTGTGTGTGTGTGTGTGTGTGTGTGTGTGTGTGTGTGTGTGTGTACTGTGTGTGCCAGAATTCAAACAGATCTGTGTATTTGATGGACTTTCAACAGTTGCTGGAACTTTCCCTTCACTGTGGCTGTTCACTGGTTGTGTGTTTTCAGGAGAATGGATGAACAGCGAGTGGCCGACTACTTTGTGGTGGCTGGACTGGGAGAAGGGGCGCTGCCACTGGAGGAGATCTCCAATGAGGCAGCCATCAAGCCAGGCTACCGACAAGACCCTATCACGGACATTGCCGTCATAAACCGCAGTGCCGGAGAAAAGGTCAGTATCAGATATTATGGGTGCTTTATACACTCACTGTTGATCCTAAAATTCAGAAGAAGAAGAAATCATGTATACATATTTATCTGTTCTGTAACTGATTTGATCTATTCTGTAATTGATTATATTGTCATGTGGTGTATTAAAACACACTTGCACCTCCCTCCCCCCTCCCCGTACACACTCACAGTCACACACATAAAGAAAACCTAAAAATGGAGAAGTGTGAGGGGCATAGACTGACAAAGCCAAAACACTGTAAAATTAATTAATAAATTCTATAATGTGATACTAATTTAGTAATACTAGTAAGAGAATAAATCTTGGCTTGCAGATGTGATGACATTAATGGTGATGATACACTATGTACATTACAATGTGATGGTGCATCATTTTTTTCATTTTTTTTATGTATATGATGATGCAAAAATGGTAATAGCACACATGATAATGACGATGATGCACGTGATAATGGTTATGATGGGTAATTGTAGAGTGCAGGTCTTGCTGCATCAGCCTGGCTCACTGTAATTTGTAGTAGGTGAGAAGAAGCAAAATAACAGACAGAAGATCTGAATTGGTGATGTACATTTCCTCCATCTGTGTGTGGAAAATTGCATTGATCAGTGCATGGTCTGTTTGTCATTTTAGGTCCCAATGAACTTCCAGTGTCTGGAGACCACACCGTCTGGTTTCCCTGCCAACCTGAACCATGGCGCCATCCGCTGTCCAGACCTCTTCATCTGCTACAAGCGGGGGCGTGACAAGCCTCCACTCAAAGACATTGGGTGAGATACAGGGCTTTTGTTGTACGATACTAGCCCATCAGAAACCTGTGCTTGACACTCGTGGCATGAAAAAAGGAGGGTAGGTGAATTCTCCTGGAGGGTAGGTGGATGTATGATTTTTGTCACAACAAAACTTTTGTCATGACAAACACTACACTAGTTTTTGTCACTACAAAACATGTCTTTTGTGGCAACAAAATGATGCTTGTTGTGACAAAATTATGTTTGTCATGACAAACATGTTGCAACAAAACTTTTGTCATGACAAGCTTACTGTCGTCGTGACAAACATGTGTTTGTCATGACAAAACATGTGTTTGTCATGACAAAACGTGTCTTTTGTCAGAACAAAAGTATGCATTTTTACGACAAAACTTTTGTCATGACAAACACGTGTCCGTCTTTGTCGCAACAAAAGTTTTGTCACAAAAAAACAACAACATAATTTTGTTGCAACAGAAACTTTTGTTGCAACAAGCATACTTTTGTCATGGCAAAAGACGTGTTTTATCACGACTAACATGTGTTTTTGTCGCGACAAAGAGTTTTTTCTGCGACACAGATCGTACTTGTGGCAGCTCTCACCAGTGATAGTGCTCGTGTTGTGCTTTACTCAGGTCGGCCACCTTCGCTGCTCACGAGGCCCGTTTAGTGAGTGTTCCTCTGTACTGCATTCCTTTCCCATGTCTATCATGCCAGCAGCATCACATACGAGTGATTAAAAATCAGCGTTGTCTAATAAGGCTGTGCATAGGGACAGCATGCCTTTAGGGGAAGGTGGTAATTGGAGTTCATCGTCCTGTCAATAACACAGAGCTATATCAGGACGCGCCTTCAGGAGGAAAACCCGAGTTGCTCTAAGAGTCGAATACACCCTTAACCTTAGTTTCATATAGTAATATCTCTTGTGTCAGTGTGTTTTGCTATATTTTGACTCTGTTTCAGAAGACATTTGTTGCACTGTGCTGTGCGTAGAGTGAAATAACCTGTGTTGCACGTGCAGAATCCTATACGAGGGAAAAGAGCGGGTGATGGAAGGGTGTGAGGTAGTGCACACCACGCCATTTGGCCGCCCAGCCAACATCAACAACAGTAACAACAACCGCATCTACATCACCTTCCGACGTGCAGCGGACACAGCGGCCAGTGACACGCTGGTGGTGGTGGACCTCTGCATCATCCTGGCAAACAAGGTCAGGCACTATACCAAGAAATTGACAGATGGGACAAATGTCTGGGTCTCATGGCATGAAAGGAAACCATTTTTCGTCCATTTTCAGGACATTTTTTGCTGGGGTGTAAGCTGTAACCACTGATCAAAAACATGTGACTGCAATGGGTGTTTCGTGCAAGCAATCATGCAGGTGCTTAAGTTACAAATGCACATTTTTATTAGGTTGGGCAGTTAGTTCTCTTTATGTGATTCAAACCTATAGATTCAGTCCACCCCCCACCTCAAAAAAGACCCCCCCCACCCCCCCACCACCATCATGTGCATACCTAAATAAAAACTGCATCAGAAAAAGAAAATTATATCTGATACTATAATGCAAAGTTGTTTCTGCTCCGTTCTAGTGGTAGATAGCTGTTCTAGACTGTAACTCCAAGATGGTTCTGGTGGTAGGTAGTGTTTGTAGACCTTGATTCCAAAGGCAGCAGCTGTTTTAGACTTTATTTGTGGTGGTAGGCAGGTAGATTTTATTGGATTAAAAAATAAAATAAAATAGGCATTGTTTCCGATGATAACGTGCCATTTTTTTGCTTTGCAGGGGGAAGACCCTCCTCTGACGTACAACCAGATCTTAAAAAACCTCAACAAGGGCATGGTAAGTCTTGCTCAAGCTTCACTTGCTTTCCTGTGCTGTTGCCACCTCTTCTCATACAATATGACACAACTCCACTGCCAGGTGACAAAAGCATTATAAAAATGTAAGGAGTGTCATCATGGTGCCTCATGCATTTTCACCAGTCATAAAATGAAAAAGGTAAGGTGCAAATAATTGTATAATGATGCAACAGGACACTGAGCTGTCCTTCGTATAGTGATAAATAAGCATCTCACTTTTGTTTTTGGATTGTAGGTTGGTTCTGATGTGTCCTTGTGTTCAGTTGCAAGTGGGTTGGTTCTGATGTTTCTTGTGTTAAACTTAAAGGCTGGTTCAGATGTGTCCTTGTGTTGCATGCAGGTTGGTCCAGATGTGTCCTTGTGTTGCAGACTGGTTCAGCTGTGTCATTGTGTTGCAGGCTGGTTCTGGTTTGTCCTTATGTTGCAGTTTGGTTAAAGTTTGTCCTTGTGTTGTGGGCTGGTTCAGGTTTACTTGTGTTGCAGGTTGGTTAAAATGTGTCTTTGTGTTGCAGGCTGGTTCAGATATGTGTCTTTGTGTTGCAGGTTGATTGTGTCCTTTTGTTGCAGGCTGGTTCAGATGTGTCCTAGTGTTGCAGGCTGTGTCCTTTTGTTGCAGGCTGGTTCAGATATGTGTCCTTGTGTTGCAGGTTGATTGTGTCCTTGTTTTGCAGGTTGGTTCAGATGTTTTGCAAGTTGATTCAGATGTGTCCGAGTGTTACAGGATGGTTTAGAGTGTCCTTGTGTTACAGGTTGGTTCAGATGTGTACCTGTGTTACAAAAAGGCCATGGTGAAGACAGATGTGCTGGCCTACAAACCAAGTGAGTGAGCGTAATGAAAAATGTGTGCATGTGCAAATGCATGCATGCATAGGTGTGTGTGTGTATATGTGTGTATGTGCAGTACTTGTATGCACCATATTGTGTGTGTGTGTGTGTGTGTGTGTGTGTGTGTGTGTGTGTGTGTGTGTGTGTGTGTGCAGCTGTAGACAGGTGGAACCTGGTTGTGTGCATGCCTGGACCTTTGACAGGAGTTACTATGAGTTTAGCAGTGTTTGTTTGGAGCATGAGATTTTCCAACAGAGAAATGAAAAAGACCAAACAAGTATTTTTTTTTTTCTCTCACACTATTTTATCTCAGACTGTATTGACTAGGATGTGAAAAGAAACAAAATCAGTTCCTTTAACTTCTGTTTTGACTAGGATGTGAAAAGAAACAGAATCAGTTCCTTTAACTTCTGTTTAAAATCTGTCTTGTCAACTGTTTGTCCACAATTGTATACATTGTCCTTTTGGCCTGCACTGTCTGCAACAACATCAGCCACGCATCCAAAATGACATTGATGAGCCTTACAGTGTGTGGTTAGCCTGCAAGCCTCCACAAGCATGTCTGGCCCTTTTTCAGCCATTCTGGGGCGGTACCCGGAGGAGGACTACGACAACTTCCCCCTGCCGGAGTCTGTGCCCATGTTCTGCCTGCCGATGGGGGCCACCATCGAATGCTGGTCAGCTCAGGCCATCCACCCCGTGCCTGGCTTCTCCACCTTCATCCTCACGCTGGCCGGTGGGGAGAAGGTGAGTGGGGGAAGGGGGAACAGTTCTGTGTCCCTTACCAGAACCATGTCAGGTGGACTGCTTTGTGTGTGTACATGGAAGCGAGATGGATGATTGCATTTGTGCAGGAACCAGGTTTGTCTCAGTCTTTAAGACTTTATTCCCACCCCTGTCCTTGCCTATTCCCCCCCCGCTCCCCCCCCCCCCCCCCACGTGATCCCTTCCTGTCAAAAAATGTTCTGTACATGGAGAACGAGCTGAGTGACATGCAGATGTGGTAGTTTTTCTGTTGGTGGCAGTGTCATTATGTGAAGAATACATGGAATGTTTTTCTGTTGGTCAGGTGTATGGGGTGCAAGTGTCATTCTGTGAAGAATACATGAAATGTTTTTCTGTTGGTCAGGTGTATGAGGTGGTAGTGTTGTTCTACGAAGAGTACACAGAGTGTTTTTCTTTTGGTCAGATGTATGGGGTGGCAGTGTCACTCAACGAAGAGTACACAGAGTGTTTTTCTGTTGGTCAGGTGTACGGGGCAGCTGTGTCATTCTATGAGGAATACATGGAGAACAAGCTGAGCGACATGCAGATGAGGTCGCTGGGCCTGAAGAACCAGTCCATCCGACAGCAGTACAACATCCAGAAGACGGTCCACGTGCGCAAGGCCATCTGTCTCCTGTCCCACTGGCCCTTCTTTGACGCCTTCAAGAAGTTCCTGTCACAGCTGTACAAGGTGTCCATCACGGGGCCGCACCAGGTGCCCATAGAGCGCCACATCTCCCACTTCATGTATGACGTGCCCTACCCCTCCCCACAGCGACCACGCATTCTGGTGCAGGTGAGGCACGGGGCTGGGTGCGGGGGGATGGGTGGGTGTCGGGAATGTGTCTGCATGTGGAATTTGGGTGGATGTGGTTTCAGCACCCACACGTTCTGGTGCAGGTGAGGAACGGGGCTGGGTGCGGGGGGCTGGGTGGGTGTCGGGAATGTGTCTGCATGTGGAATTTGGGTGGATGTGGTTTCAGCACCCACGCATTCTGGTGCAGGTGAGGCACGGGGCTGGGTGCAGGGGGCTGGGTGGGTGTCGGGAATGTGTCTGTATGTGGAATTTGGGTGGATGTGGTTTCAGCACCCACACATTCTGGTGCAGGTGAGGCACATGGTTGGGTGTGGGGGGCTAGGTGGGTGTTGGTGATGTGTTTGTGGAATTGGGTGGATGTGGTTTCAGCACCCACGCATTTTGGTGCAGGTGGGGTATAGGGCTGGGTGTGTGGGGTGCTTGGTGGATGTTGTGTGTATGTGTGTGGAATTGGGTGGATGTGGGTTCAGCATCCATGCATTTTGGTGCAGGTGAGGTATAGGGCTGAGTGTGGGGTGCTGGGTAGGTGGGGGGGGGGGGGGAGGGGGGGGGTCAAAACCCACACATTTGGGTGCAGCAGGACTGGGTGTAGGGTGCTAGGTGGGTGTTGGGGATGTGTGGGTGGATGCAGTTTCAACACCCACACATTCTGAATGACTGCAGCACTTTGCACAGGCATGTATGATTTTGCAGGCCTGTGGGTATGTGCAGGCATGCATGCATGTGCCCATGTGCATGGTTATATCTGTGTAGCTGTGTGTGTGTGTGTGTGTGTGTGTTGCATGTATGTGTGTGTAAAAATGTCTCAGTTTTAATCATTTTTTTCTCTGTATTGTTTTGTATTCAAGTTAACCTCATTAAACATCAGCGGCAAGAAACACACTGATCGTTGGGCATGTCTTTGCCTGTTTCAGCTGGTTCACGACTCACTGTCGCTCTGTATGCCTGAGGACTCCCCGCTGCCACAAAGGTCAGTCAGTCAAACGCAGAATGTCAACACATCCACATTTGACCGCTAGCTGCCTGCTTAGGTGTTGTTTATTTTGAAATGCTGTCTTAACCCTTTCACTGCCATGCTCTCTGTGCCATCACTCTGAAAATGACCAATAAATGCGCTAAATCTGAAATCATAAAGGCCCTTTTCGTCCTTCCCATGAGCACAAGAAAGGATTTCTATCAAAATGCACTGCATTGACATTAGATCTGTTGTAGGACTATCAAATATACTGGGAAGTGCAGCTTGTGTGAAATGTCTAGTCATACCTTACCAGGGAACTGCATCTTTCATGAAATGGCTGGTCATACCTTACCAGGGAACTGCATCTTTCATGAAATGTCTAGTCATACCTTACCAGGGAACTGCATCTTTCATGAAATGTCTGGTCATACCTTACCAGGGAACTGCAGCTTTCATGAAATGTCTGGTCATACCTTACCAGGGAACTGCAGCTTGTGTGAAATGTCTGGTCATATCTTACCAGGGAACTAACTGCAGCTTGCGTGAGATGTCTGGTCATACCTTACCAGGGAACTGCAGTTTGCGTGAAAAATGTCTGGTCATACCTTACCAGGGAACTGCAGTTTGCGTGAAAAATGTCTGGTCATACCTTACCAGGGAACTGCAGCTTGCGTGAAATGTCTGGTCATACCTTACCAGGGAACTGCAGCTGTGGCTTGTGTTTCAGCGGTGCATCCTTCATCACGCTGCTGCGTAACCTGGGCCCCGAGCTGTGCATGAACCTGATGCTTTACACCCTCCTGGAGAACAAGATCCTGCTGCACTCCCTCCGGCCTACCGTCCTCACAGAAGTTGCCGAGGCCGTCACCTCCGTAAGTGGCAGCGATTGGCCTAAAGTCTGCCATTATTCACGTCTTGTTTTCTTGAGCATAGTCATCATCAAGTAATAATTTTAAATAATTGCATTGAAATATTTTAAATTGAACAAGTCGGTGGTTCTTCAATGTATGAGTACTCCATGCATAGGCTGTTAGTGCTGAAGAGTTGTAAATTCTTTTATGTAGCTCATAGCGATTCGCCCTGATTATAATAACCGTACTGACTGACTGAGCGTAAAGCATCAAATTACTTGCTCAGCAATGCCTCCTGTCTTTTGTTGCAGGTGATCTTCCCTTTCCACTGGCAGTGTCCCTACATCCCTCTCTGTCCTCTGGGGCTCTCCGATGTCCTGAATGCACCCTGCCCCTTCATTGTGGGTAAGTTGGGTTCCATGTTTTCTCTGAGGTTGTGGGTTATCTTCAACATGCCCTACCCCTTCATTGTGGGTAAGTTGGGTTCCATGTTTTCTCTGAGGTTGTGGGTTATCTTCAACATGCCCTGCCCCTTCATTGTGGGTAAGTTGGGTTCCATGTTTTCTCTGAGGTTGTGGGTTATCTTCAACATGCCCTGCCCCTTCATTGTGGGTAAGTTGGGTTCCATGTTTTCTCTGAGGTGTGGGTTATCTTCAACATGCCCTGCCCCTTCATTGTGGGTGCAACATATCCTGCCCCTTCATTGTGGGTAAGTTGGGGTCCTGGTATTCTCTGTGGCTGTGGAGTATCTTAACACACTCTGCCCCTTATTGTGGGTAAGTTAGGGTCCTTGTATTCTCTGTGGCTGTGGAGTATCTTCAACATGCCCTGCCCCTTATTGTGGGTAAGTTAGGGTCCTTGTATTCTCTGTGGCTGTGGAGTATCTTCAACACGCCCTGCCCCTTATTGTGGGTAAGTTAGGGTCCATGTATTCTCTGTGGCTGTGGAGTATCTTCAACACGCCCTGCCCCTTTTGCAGGTAAGTTGGGGTCCTTGTATTTTCTGTGGCTGTGGAGTATCTTCAACATGTCCTGCCCCTTCATTGTGGGTAAGTTGGGGTCCTTGTATTCTCTGTGGCTGTGGAGTATCTTCAACACGCCCTGTCCCTGTACTGTGGGTAAGTTGGGGTCCTTGTATTCTCTGTGACTGTGAAGTATCTTCAACACGCCCTGTCCCTTTACTGTGGGTAAGTTGGGGTCCTTGTATTCTCTGTGACTGTGAAGTATCTTCAACACGCCCTGTCCCTTTACTGCGGGTAAGTTGGGGTCCTTGTATTCTCTGTGACTGTGAAGTATCTTCAACACGCCCTGTCCCTTTACTGCGGGTAAGTTGGGGTCCTTGTATTCTCTATGACTGTGAAGTATCTTCAACACGCCCTGTCCCTTTACTGCGGGTAAGTTGGGGTCCTTGTATTCTCTATGACTGTGAAGTATCTTCAACATGCCCTCCCCCCTTCATTGTGGGTAAGTTGGGGTCCATGCGTTCTCTGAGGTTGTGGGTTATCTTCAACATGCCCTGCTCCTTCATTGTGGGTACAACATACCCTGCCCCTTCATTGTGGGTAAGTTATGGTCCTTGTATTCTCTGTGGCTGTGGAGTATCTTCAGCATGCCCTGCCCCTTCATTGTGGGTAAGTTATGGCTCCTGTATCCTCTGAAGGTCTTCAGTGCCTTAAATACTCACTGCCCCTTCCTTGTGGATTTGTTCTGATCGCTGCACAATCTTAGGATGTCAGAAATCTTCAACACACCCTTGCAGTCATCTTAGTCTCCTGGGTTGTCCAGCATCGTGATTGCGCCCTGCCCATTTTCATCTGGAGTAAGCTTGGGTCCCAGTGTGTGTGTGTTTACAGTTTTCCATGCACCAGAGGAGAATTTTTAAAAGAGTTAATGTCCAAGTTACACTCTTTTCACTGAAAGCAGTATGCACATTCAGCTTCATGTTCCACTTTGCATTGGGAGCAGCAAACTGATGTATGTATGTGTATGCATGTGTATGTGTGCATTTGCTTGAATGGTGCTGTGTGCACTTGTTAGATTTTATTTATTTCCAAGAGATGACACTGTTTTTGAAGTATTTCCTTCCCTGTTTACAGGTATTGATTCTCGCTACTTTGACCTCTATGACCCTCCACCTGACATCATCTGTGTCGACCTTGACACAAACAGAATTTGGATGTAAGTAGACTGATCACATGGGTAACTTACACACACACACACACACACACACACACACACACACACACACACACACACACACACACACACACACACACTGTCAAAGCAGTATTGAAAAAGCAACATGCTGAAATACTGTTTGTATGTGGTGCAAGTATGCTTGAAAATAATGTTCAGGTGCGTAATGTATCCCAGTGTGTTCTGCATCATATGCACATTTGGCAGGATGTTCAGATCCAAGAACTGAATGATGTTCTTGCTGGTGTGTTGCAGGCCTGATGACAAGAAGCAGTTGAACTTCAAGATCATGCCTAAGGTGAGTGAGCTAGCTCTACAGCCACAGGGACAGCTGTGGGGAACGTGAAGAGGGACACTTGGCTGAAACATAGCTGGCCAGGGCATAGTCATGGTGTACTCTGAGAGCGTTGTATTGATGTAGCAGGGCGTAGTCACGGTGTACTCTGAGAGCGATGTATTGATGTAGCAGGGTGTAGTCATGATGTACTCTGAGAGCGTTGTATTGATGTAGCAGGGCGTAGTCGTGATGGACTCTGAGAGCGTTGTATTGATGTAGCAGGGCGTAGTCGTGATGTACTCTGAGAGCGTTGTATTGATGTAGCAGGGCGTAGTCATGATGTACTCTGAGAGCGTTGTATTGATGTAGCAGGGCATAGTCATGATGTACCCTGAGAGCGTTGTATTGATGTAGCAGGGCATAGTCGTGATGTACTCTGAGAGCGTTGTATTGATGTAGCAGGGCGTAGTCGTGATGTACTCTGAGAGCGTTGTATTGATGTAGCAGGGCGTAGTCGTGATGTACTCTGAGAGCGTTGTATTGACGTAGCAGGGCGTAGTCGTGATGTACCCTGAGAGCGTTGTATTGATGTAGCAGGGCATAGCAGTGATGTACTCTGAGAGCGTTGTATTGATGTAGCAGGGCATCATCATAGCGTTCTCTGAGAGCACTGGTACACTATCATCATGTCTTGGTCATTTCTGTTTTTCAGAAAGCTGTGAGGATACTACAGGAATCTCTCCACCGCCTCTTTGAGATGTCCACGCCAGTGAACCCTGGACCGGCCAACGAGGAGGTCAGTCTGGAGATGACCAGCGTTGACATGGACTTCAGGCGCAAGAAGAAGCAGGTTGGTGGTGCACCCATTCCTTTTACTTATTCGTACATACACTGCCATTGGGTTTTGTACACTTTAGGTTTCGTACACTCTCACAATTTTTCTACTCTTTCATTTGTTTATTTTTTTGCACATTATTAGGGTTATTTTTCTTGGATTTTCTTTGTTTCTTTAAGTCCTTTTTTTGCAAAATAGTGTGAAAGAGAGAAATGTGGTTTGTTCACTTTTTGGGCAACCAAAATCAATCTTGTTCGTTAAAAAGGTAGTTCAGTTTGTGCCTTCTGGCTAGAGTCCTAAAGCATAATCCAAAAAATTAGGTTGACAATTTACACTTCAGAAGTTTGACTGTGGGATGTTAGTTTCGGCCAAAAATGTCTAGAGCAGATACCAAATTGTCACGTAGAAATTTTGACTGTCTTTGTGTTGCTTTAAGTTTGCACAGTGCTGGTCTCTCTTTTTCAAGTGCTGTAATTTCTGTGAACAGATGCAGATGGAGCTGCTGATTCAAGAAGCTTTTCTGCGGTTCATGGCCATCCTGCTGCGTGACTACAAGTCTTACCTGAACCCCATCATGAAACAGCCCAACAACCGTGCCACTAATGCCAGCGTTCTCTTCGACATGCAGGGTGAGTGTTGTTCTTTGCTTTATGGGGCAGTGGTGGGGGGGGGGGGGGGGGGGGGCAGTGGGGAGGCATCTATCACATGACTGTGAGTGATACCGGTTTTACCTGTCTTAACTGAACCCCATCATGAAACGGCTAAACAACCATGCCACT
>OY757550.1:16061421-16092350 GCA_963584105.1 Alviniconcha strummeri | reverse complement strand
ACCATGCCACTAATACCAGTGTTCTCTTCAACATGCAGGGTGTGTGTGTTTTGCTTCATATGGGAAGTTGGGGGGGGGGGGGGGGTCTGTTGCATGGCTACAACTCCTACCTGAACCCCATTATGAAACAGCCAAAACAACTGTGCCATTAATGCCAGCAATCTCTTTATCGGATCTATCACATAACTGCAAGTCTTACCTGAACCTCCATTTTGAAACATCCAAACAACTGTGCTGCTAATGCCAGTGTTTTATTTGACATGCAGAATGGGTGTTGTTCTTTGCATCAAGGGGGGCAGGGTGCATGTGTGTGTGTGTGTGGGGGGGGGGGGGGGGGCAGCAGAGGAGAGGGAGGATATATGCATGCATACAAGTCTTACCTGAATCTCCACTTTGAAACATCTAGATGCGTGGTGATTGGATGCTTCAACACCCTGGTGTCCTTTTTTGGTGCGCAGGCTTCCTGAAGAGTCGGGACAAGGCCAACACCAAGTTCTACACCCAGATGATGAAGACGCAGATGTTTTTCCGCTTCATCGAGGAGCGGTCCTTTGTGTCGGACAAGGACGCCAGCCTGGCCTTCTTTGATGAGTGCACTGAGAACGTGAGTGAGGGGGTGTCTGTGAACCACAGACGGACCAGTGCCACACTGACTGTTCAGCTTTTTCTTGGCAGCTGTTTTTTTATATTTGTTTTAAATTTTATGTATGTATGGCTTTATTTTTAGATTTGGCTTGAGAAAGGGTTTACATAAATGAATGAGTTTTAAAATCTGCATGAGTGACAGTTTTAGGGTTTGCATAAAAGAACAAGTTTTAAAATCTGCATAAATGACAGTTTTATAAACCTGTTCTGTGTGGTTGACAGGATGCTAAAGTCCAATCGTGGGTTGGGGGGGGGGGGGGGGGGTCAGCAAGTGTACTCAAAGAGATTGAGAGATTTGTGATTGGCCCCCCCCCTGATAACTGACACTCTCTACTTTGAGGACATTATCACAATTGTCAGCATTCACAGCTGCTGGTTGATTGGGTGCAAAACATGAAGTTATTTACTCACAGCTGCAGGTACTGCACCATCCCAGCTTGGGTGGGAGTGGGGGGGGGGGGTGGCTTGTGGAAGAGATTAAGAGATTTATTTGAATGTTTGTAGGAAGACTTACAATTTGTAGATGGGATTGGCATAGTGTTATTCTCTGTTGGTATGTTTGAATGTCATAACACGTGAAACAAGTAGTATACGATGGTCATAGGTGTGAACAGCTTAGTGATGCGTGTCGTCAAGGAACTGTGCATGACAGGCATGGCTGCTTGCGTTGTGTTGAATTTATTGACAGTTTCCTTGGAAAGGACTACTCTGCTTGTACTTATTAATGTACAGCTGAGGATGTCTTAGAGGTGTGAGCTGTGGTTATGTATTTACCTTTTCACTGTTTACAACAGATTGATGAAACCAGAGAGGATGCTCATCTGATTGAGATTGACAATTCACAAGCCAGGTATGTGGTCTGAAACTTGTGCGTAGGGGTGTGTGTGTGTGTGTGTGCATGCATTTTATTTAGTTGGATTTCTCCTCGGTGAATGGAATGTCAACAGTTTGCCCCCATTTTTTTTCTTCTTGTTTTTTCTTTCCATCTTTCGTTTCTCCTTCATTCT
This sequence comes from Alviniconcha strummeri, assembly GCA_963584105.1. Lineage (NCBI taxonomy): Eukaryota > Metazoa > Mollusca > Gastropoda > Provannidae > Alviniconcha > Alviniconcha strummeri. The sequence continues at coordinate 16,090,698 of OY757550.1, read as the reverse complement.
GTGGAACAAACAGAAGAAAATTTCAACAAAAGTACAACTTATTCTCCTGCCCCCATAATTTGGTGGGTAGATTTTTTATCTGGGTTTGTCCTTCTCATCATTGTCAAACAGTGACACGTAACCTGAAACGTTACCATCACTTGTTAATATTTTTGTTTTTATGTTGAGCCCAGGGCTCACATGAGAAAAGGCACTCACATACCCCTTTAATTTTTTTTAATTATTATCTTTATTTAATACAGGGTGTAGAGTAGAAATAAGTGTACAGTGGAATACTAAAAAAGAAAAACCCACATTGAAAGTGGGCATTTAACTCAAGTTTCAGGGCATCTGATTTTTGAAATTTTAAGATGATGGAGAGGGGGGGGGGGGGGGCAGGATGTGTGTGTGTTATAATTGTTAGAATTCTGTAAGTGACAGCTTTGTAGTGGATGTCAAATTTGACTTGTAACATGAGCCTTGTGTACAGTGTAAAGATACAGAATTCTCTAACTGTATTCGAGGGGAATTCCCAGTTAGAACAAAAAGTATAAAAACACTCACCAGAATGCTGTGATGTGGTTCTGTGCATTGCTGCAGTGAAAGAACCGTGTTCATCATGCCTCCTGAGCCAACAGGCCTGCCGGAGGGGGCCCTCTACAGGTTGGTAGAAGGAAGTTTTTGCTCTTACATCACTCAGACACTAATTTTTCCATCAGTAGATGGACTCTGTTAATCAAGGAGTGGAAAGGGTTGTTCTTTAGAAGAGAAAAACATGCAAAATTCTTTGAGTACTGGCAGGGGTGGAGTTGGGGTGGGGGTGGGGGGCGAAAGGTTTGTAAATTTTTGTCAAAACCGGTGTTTGGGAATCCAGTGTCTGACCACTTCATGGGAGATCACACCCCTCTGCAGGATCTTGTATTTGAAATCTTGGCAGTATCGTGCCCACTGGTTATGTCAGAACAGTTCACATTTGAAATTCATTTAGTCTGTATTGACACGCACGCACGCATGCACACACACACACACACACACACACACACACACTCATGCCAGCCCTCTTAAAGGATAACATTGTTATTTGCAGTGCTGATTGAATTTTCTTCCAGGTTTGGAGGGTTCCAGCATTTGAAGGGTGGATATATATGTTCCTGAAGAACAAGGTGTCAATGCTGTTGTTGTTATTGCTTGCAATAATGATTATTGGTCTTTTCCCAGTTACAACGGGTTCCCAGAGCTGAAACCAGAACTGTTCCTGAAGAAGAAGGTGTCAACGTTGTCATTGCCCAGCAAACAGGCCATGTGTCCAAACAGCCCGCTGACAAGACGATCCAAGCAGGAAGTCAAGTCCGCACAGAAGGTGAGGAAGGCCTGTCAGCAAAAGATATTTATTGGAAACAAAAAAATAACCTGGATGACATAGTGACATTTTTCAGTTATACAAAAAAAGAAAAGGGAAAAAAAAGCACGCACCCAATAACCCCAGTGACCCCCAGAAGAGAAGCACGGTTGCTTGCAAAAGTGATATCACAGTTACTTGCAAGGATTATGTCACAATTTCTTTTAAAGATGACATCACAGCAGCTAGTAAAAATGTGACACCTATGTGTGAGGATGATGCCACCATTAATTTTCAAAATAATGTCTGTAAAGTACTGTTTAATTAATAACAATTCTGGCCTGAGATGCTTTAAAAAGTTGTGCAAAATCAGAAATCTGAAGATGTGAAAAACTTCAAACCCTGCTTTTACAGTGTGTGAGAAAAGGGTTTCAGACCATTTTAGACATCTTTGATCTCTTTCTTGCTTTCTCGTTGACTGATGACTGCCTTTTCGTGATTGTTGTATTTGTTTTACACGGCTGTTGCTTGCTGTCTTCTCTGTCATGGTTGGGAGGGGAGGGGAGGAGGGAGAAGGGGAGAGTTACTGTCTTTCCTTTGCCAGTAACTGTGCTGTCATGTTGTGATTTGTAACTGGATGATGCTTTCTCTTTCAGATGGCTCAGCAGCACTTGGGCAACCCCCGCCACTGGGCAAAGTGAGTACACCACATCGGCCCTCGTAGTTGGTAACTCATCCTGTGACGCTGGTCAAACTAGTACACAAGGCCAGCATGTGTAGTTAAATGAACCTCTGACACCGGATGAAATGAGTCCTTGTGCATGCAGCTAACTCATCCTGTGGCATAGGGCAGTGTGAGTACACCATGTCTGCCCTCGTAGTGGGTGACTCACCCTGTGACACTGGTATGAAATGAGTACACTGTCAGCACATGTGGTTAACTCCACCTTGACATTTGGTAAAGTAAGGTGACAGTGCCTGTGCATGTAGTTAACTGTGGCACAGGGCAGTGTGAGTACACTACATCAGCACTTGTAGTTAGTGTGACACAGGGCAGAGTGAGTCCACAATGTCAGCACTTGTAGTGAGCCGTGACACAGGGCAGAGTGAGTACACATTGTCCAGACTTCTTACAGTGCTGCATAATACTGTCTCACTTCCTTGATGTGCCAGAGCAAATTTTGCCATGAGAACGAAAGTACAGTTAAGGGGTGGACTTGTCCCCGCGAGGAGAGAACAAGGTTCCGCCACGTCTGTGAACAGGGCGATCGGTGCAAGTTGCTCTGGGAGTGGTACCATGCAGCAAGGTTCTTATCCAGAAAAGGAATTATGATGTGTGTTGAGCCGAAACAGGTTTGGGAAGGCCCCTATTTCCCTCCATGTTTTGTTGTGCAGGTGTTTGCTGAGCCACTGCTACAGCCTGTGGTTCATCAGCTTCCCTGCCTTCGTCCACACCCACCCCAAAAAGCTGGAGGCCCTCAGGATCGGCTTTGCCGTGATGCAGAAAATGCACAATGCCAAGCTGCCCTTTGTTGACCAGGTCGGTGTCCTAGTATGTGTACAGTGTTAGTGGGGGGTGGAGGGGGGTATGTGTGGGTGATGTGTGTGAGAGATGTGTGTGTCTTATGTAAGTGCATCTGGTGTGTGTGTGGGATGTGTTTGTGTGTGAGATGTCTGGTGTGTGTGTGTGGTTGAGATATCTGGTGTGTGTGTGTGTGTGAGATGTCTGGTGTGTGATGTGTGTATGGTGTATGTGTGTGTGTGAGATGTCTGGTGTGTGTATGGTGTATGTGTGTGTGTGAGATGTCTGGTGTGTGGTGTGTATATGGTGTATGTGTGTGTGAGATGTCTGGTGTGTGTATGGTGTATGTGTGTGTGTGAGATGTCTGGTGTGTGATGTGTGTATGGTGTATGTGTGTGTGTGTATGGTGTATGTGTGTGTGTGAGATGTCTGGTGTGTGGTGTGTATATGGTGTATGTGTGTGTGTGTGAGATGTCTGGTGTGTGATGTGTGTATGGTGTATGTGTGTGTGTGAGATGTCTGGTGTGTGATGTGTGTATGGTGTATGTGTGTGTGTGAGATGTCTGGTGTGTGATGTATGGTGTATGTGTGTGTGTGAGATGTCTGGTGTGTGTATGGTGTATGTGTGTGTGTGAGATGTGTATATGGTGTATGTGCTGGTGTGTGGTGGTAACTGGTATTACCTGTGTGATGGTAACTGGTGTTACCGGCGTGTATGGTAACTGGTGTTACAGGTGTGATGATGGTTGGTGTTGCAGGTGTGTTACCGTGTACTGATGCAGCTGGCGGGCCAGTACAACAAGCCAGGTCTGGCAGTGCAGGTGTTCTCTCTGATGAAGCGACACGGCATTCAGCCCAACGCCATCACCTACGGCAACTACAACAGGGTCAGTTCTCACAGTTTGTCAGGGGTGTTTTTCACCTGAGTCTGTGCTCACCTGTCAATGTTTTTGTGATTGACAATCCAAAGAGTTAAAGTCGCAAGGATAGTAGTTTGTGTTTTGACTTTGTGCCTTGTGAAGTGTGATGAGAATAGCACTTACCTGTAAACACATTGTACTCGTGGAAATAATGCACTGAATCCCTGTAGAGTTGAGTTAAACACATTGTACATGTAGAAACAATGCACTGAATCCCTGTAGAGTTGAGTTAAACACATTGTACATGTAGAAACAATGCACTGAATCTCTGTAGAGTTGAGTTAAACACCCTGTAGAGGCAAAAATAATGCACTGAATCCCTGTAGAGTTCAATATTCGCAGCATTTACAGCCTTGCAGTGTTGGCGAACAAGGCAAGAACTGTTTGATGTTAACAGGACCATTGGCCTTGCGTTGAGAAGGGTACAAGCTGTATGCACACTGTTGTTTCTAAACAGACGAAAAGAAACTGTGAAAAACTGGACTGCTTGAGCTCACAGCAGTAGGCAGGCCAGGACAGAGGTTTGTTAGCACAGTAGTTGACAGCTTAGGCACTGTCCAGTCTGCCTCGTTCTCCAGGTGATGCTGGAAGCCAAGTGGACGTCGCCCATGTCCAAGGGCAAGCAGCGGTGGACCAAGATCCGGAACGTCATCATCGGCGTTGCCCAGTTCCGTCGCGCCGTCCGCCGCCGCTCCATCTCCCTCTACTCCAACTCCGGGTCAGAGTTTGACCAGATCAGCCACGCCAGTGTTGACAGCTACCTGGACGACCACGCCGACAAGTCCAGTGTGGATGCGGTGGGGGCAGTGTCCTCGTGCAAGGTGGTGTTCACCGCAGAGAGGAGCGCAGCAGGTGCGGGGCAAGCCGCAGGGTCCCCGGGGCCCAGCGGGGAGGAGGGAAGTGCCCTCACCTCGGCCACCACCGTCCTGGACGACAGAATGAGTACAGGTTTTTTGTCCCGCCTTTGCTTCCTCCTCGGCGCTGTTCTAGCCTTTGTTGTGGAGTTTTGGGTTGGTTGATGTGTGGCTCAAGCCCTTCCCAAAAGATCATCCTTTTGTGTGTGTACAGTTGCATGCATGTGTGTGTGTGCTCGTGAGAGTCTGTTGTGTCGTGCATGCATGCAGGTGTGTGCGCGTGCATGCGTGTGTGTGTGTGCTCATGAGAGTGTTCCATTGCATTGTGCATGCGTGCGTATGTGCTCATGAGAGTCTGTTGTGTTGTGTCATGATGCGTGTGTGTGTGTGCTCATGAGAGTCTGTTGAGTGTCTTCTTAGAAGAAAGAAAATTATGTTATTGAGTTGCGTTTTGTTTGATCCTGTGAGTTAGGAATGGGTTGTTTCTTATGGGTAGCATTTCATTTTGCTTTGCGGTTTTGTTCGTTGTGTTACTGTTTCATGTTTTTGGAGTTGCTGCTTTGAGTTTTGAGTGAGGTTGTGGACATGCTTGGTGCCAGCTTGTCACTGTGCCACTTTGTTTTTGACAGTTTTGTGAATGTGCAAATGCTTTAAATCAATTGTGTTTGCAGTTTGGTAAATATATAAATGATGGGGGTGGGTGGGTAGGGCGTTACAAAGATATTGAATCACAAGCTGTCATGATAAACTTTGGTGTAACACCTCTTGATATAACTAAGACTGCTTTGCTCGTGACACTGAGCTGGAGAGATTGATCAGCCTGGGTGTATTGTTAGCACACAGGTTTGACTCACTTTAACCAAAGTCGTCCCACTTAACCATAACCTGATCTGATTTCAAATAACTGTCAGACAAATCTGATGATTTGTGAGAGTTTTAAATCTGATCAAAAAACACTAAAGGTGTAAGTGAAATGATTTTGGTTGAACTAAGACAAACCTGTGCGCTAATACTATCAGGCCCATCTCTTACAAGTGGCAGTTCGGGGTGGGGGCATTAGCTAATTGTTCAGTTTTGTCTGTCTCTCCAAAAATAAAGTGATATCCCTATCCTGAAATGCGAAAAGACTAAGACTGTGAGAGTGTGAAATCTTTCAAATCCATCTATTCTGGTATGCTGGAAATGTATGTTAGGAGATTTCTGGCAATTCCATTGTGAGGTAGTTCACCACTTGGTAAAACTAAATCTGTACCTGATCATTGTGAAGGGATAATGGATTGTGTAGTAGTTCACCACTTGGTAAAACTAAACCTGTACCAGGTTAGCGTGAAGGGGTAATGGACTGTAAGTTAGTGTAACCCAGATGAAGCCTGTATTAGCGTTAGTATAAGTACCCTCCAAATTGATCTGGCAATCCAAAGTTTCTGTTCCCGGTACCCCAGGAGGCGTGTCGGACGGGGGCTACAACTCCATGACGCAGGAGGATGTGCGGCGACTGTCGCAGATGATGAGCACGGAGGGGGACAGCCCAGCCTCCTCCTCCCCCTCCCCCACGGCCTCCGACCCTGACCCTGCCGAGGCCCACCCCCACCCCCACCCCCACCCCAAGGCCTCAAAGTCAGAGTCATGGAACCCTCTGCGCTTCAGCTTCCGCCAGAAGAAGCGACACCACTCTGAGAAACAGAGAGAAGGTAGAGTGGAAAATGGTTTTCACTCCATTTGGGAGTTTTTGGGTGGGTGGATTTAGCATGCTATCTGTAATTTTTTGTGGTGGTTGTTTTAGCATGCTGTCTGTAATTTGAGCGTCTTATTTTTTTTTAACGCTAGTGTATGTATTTGATAGTGTTGAGTGAACTGCTGGTACGTATGAATGATCGAGTGAAATTCTGTTTTACAATACTGAATATGTTTATGTAGTGCTGACATGGGACTCACAACACAATGGACATTTCATTTTGTGCATCTGCATTCTGGCTGGACTCCATAAGGTGCTGGCAGTGACAGTGTCAGAGGTTTCTGCCAGGGATGGGGGTGGGGGCTGCCATTTTCAAATAGTGCTTTCTGTCATTTGTGCTGGCAGTGGGGCTCAGTTCCTTGTTGTATGTTTGCGACAGAGGCAGAGCAGCAACAGGAGGGGAGGTCCCGCGTGGGGAGCATTGTCCGCAAGTCCATCTCCTCTTTCACTGACCATGACAGTCTGCAGATCCTTCAAGGGACCCTGTGTGGGTGACGTTCTTCCTTGCCCTAGTTTCCACCTTGCCGGCCCATTCACCTTCATTTTTTGTTTTCTCCTCCTAATCCCCTCCCTGCTTTTTCACTGCCTTAGATTTGGCTAACGCATTTTCCTGCCTGTGGAATAAGATAGATCACACTTTTCATAGTGACAGTCAATTTAAGGATAATAATTAACAATAACTTTTATATGGCGCTATTCTCTGGTCTACACAAACTCACTGCGCTTTACAACATTCTCCAACAGTTTTAACAATAAATGAGAAAAAATCAAAATCAAAGGCAATATGTTCAAGAAAGTAATACATATAGGAGAACTAACAATATTAATGTAAACACACACAAGAAAAATAATGTCCATGTGTGAGAAGCAGCAGTATACAAGAAAGAAAATAGTCTCATTATGTTATTACCCACTGATAATTCTACCCCTGCGCTGAACACACACACACCTTACACGAACACACACACACACCTCACATGAACACACACACCTCACATGAACACCCACACCCACCCACACCCACACACACACACACACACCTTACGCGAACACACACACAACTCACATGAACACACACACCTCACATGAACACCCACACCCACCCACCCACCTACCCACACACACACACACACACACACACACCACACACACACACACACACACACACGCACACACGCACACACACACTCCTTACGTGAACACACACACACCTCACATGAACACACACACCTCACATGAACACCCACACCCACCCACCCACCCACACACACACACACACACACATTTAAGCAGAATCCCTTGGTGAATGCCTACGGAATATAAATGGGTCCCAAAATATGTCTTTGGGCATTTCTACTCAAACATCCATTACATGGGACAGGCTGTGAACTAGGACTGTGTTTCCTTGTTTTCTGGAAATGGGCCACGTGTTCCATTGGGGAAACAGCACCTAAAAGAATCGATAGTCAATATTAGTAGTAGCAGCAGTGTCCATTACCTGTTGCAGCATTGTCACCAGAATGTCATGTGTGTGTGTGGACAGTGGGCAGCTCGGCAGGTCTGCTGATGGTCAGTGAGTCCTTCCTGGAGCACGGCGCCTACCTGGCCAGCGGGGACCTGCGGCTGGAGGTGGAGCAGGCCAACAGGCGGCGCCACAGGAGCGACAGCGGTAGTGGACCCAAGCCCTCGCGCTCCATGAGCCTCTTTGCCTCCTGGCGACCCAAGCACTTGCATGGGGAAGCCAAGACTGCCCCCATGAGGTTCTCAGAGCTGGCCAGAAAAGAGGAGGATGATGTTTCCCTGTCCAGCGTGCAGTCCGTGGAGGAGTCCCAGCAAAGGGCAGGGGTGACCACCGCAGACAGTGACTCATCATCCGGGGGCAAGTGCGAGGTCAAGGACAGTGGGGTGGGTCTGGACGAGCACCCCCATTCCCAGGAGTCCGTGGCTGACGGGGTGGAAGGTGGGGACAGGGGCGACGCTGTTGGTGCTAACTCAACGCAGCCCGCCGCTAAGGAAGGAGATGGCAGGGAAGGGGGCAGCCAGCAAGTAAACGGTGGTGACAGTGACAAAGCTTCCGGGGTCTGTTTCCAATCTAGTCAGTTGCCCGAGAGGACCGATGCCCCACTGGCACAGTCCTCTCCCAACTCCAAATCGTGCAATACCGCCTGTACAGAATCGGCTTCACAAAACGGGGCATCTCAGTCAGACAGTGGCATGGCCTCACAGTCAGGCTGTGGTGTGGCATCTCATTCAGACAGTGGTGTGGCATCTCAGTCAGATGGTGGTGTGGCATCTCAGTCAGACGGTGGTGTGGCTTCTCAGTCAAACACTGGCGTGGTGTCTCACTCAGACAGTGGCGTGGCTTCTCACTCAGACAGTGGCGTGACTTCTCACTCAGACAGTGGTGTAGTCTCTCACTCAGACAGTGGTGTGAAACCCCCTTCTTCAGACAGTGTTGACACCGCTGTATCGACAATCAGCAGAGAGAAGGGAAGCTCATCAGCCAAAACCCTGCCCCCTTCGTCACTCGGGGAGGTGGGGAGAACCCTGAGCACCCCATCTGCCGCCTGCCCTCACCCCAGCGGTGCCAGCGAGGGTCACTCCCCTGTCCAGAGGCAGAGCAGCCTGCCCGACTCGCAGAAACAGCCGCCTCCGCAGCCCAGAAAATCCCTGCCAGAGAAACAGACAGAGTACCTGATGAGGCGCTCCCAGAGCCTGAAGAGTGGCAGCAACGACATGATGCAGAAAACGAACGAGGCCATCAGCGGCTTCTGGAAGCTGGCCTCAAAGGCCGCCTCGGCGGCTGCCTCAGCAAGCTACACTAAGTTCAGCGAGCTGAAACAGTCCATCACGACCCCCATCAAAAACGCTGCCAGCATCTCCTCCCTCACTCGTTCCCAAGATGAGCTGGACAGGGCAGGGGGCTCGGACCGCGGCAGCCTCGGGGGGTACGAGGAGGATCGAACCAGCAACAGCAGCACCAGCGGGACCATCAAGGAGCGGTTGCGTCACAACGGCAGCCAGGATGTTCTGAGCACCAGCGAGAGCAGTTACACCGAGAGTTCAGGGCAGCAGCTGTCGCAGACCTCTTTCGGCGAGAACTCTTTGGGTAAATTGAGGGTTATGATCTCAGTGGACAATAAATTTAAAAAGCAGAGATACTGTATAGTAACAATAACAATATGCTTTATTCATCCCTGCAGGAAATTAAAGCTGTCGTTCGAGCGCACAACGAAGAACATACCTCAATAATTCTAAGTCATTAAACACATGCGCATGCACACTCTTAGACCTACGCCCCCGTTCTCTCAATCTGCATACACTAATAGCAAACCCAAAATTTTCTGGAATAATAGTAAGGAGAAAAGTAACAATGACGACAGTTTGGTAATAACGTTTTCTTGTTGATAAATTATAGTAAGTTACTGACTCCCTCTCCCCATCCAACCCTGATAGTCGCTGACCTATTGCTTGTGTTGACAGGTAGTTCCCTCTTCTACTTGGACAGTTGCCATTACCAGACAGGTAGTGTCCCTGCCTACCTGGACAGTTGCTGACTTATTACCTGTGTTAACAGGTAGTGCCCCCTCCCCCTCCTACCTGGACACTTTCCGTCCTGCCCGGGAGGTGCGCTCTGACAGCGCAAGTGCTAACAGCGTGGACGCAGCGTTGACGACAATTGCGATGGAGGTGGAGATGTCGTCGTGCTCACGGTGCAACCGCTGTCATCATCTGGTGTTTGACGAGGAGATCATGGCCGGTTGGTCAGCTGACGACTCCAACCTCAACACATCGTGAGTAGCAGTGTGCTTGGTGCCTGGGTGTGTGTGGGGGTGGGCGTGGGGGGGGGGGTGTGTGTGTGTGTGTTGGGGGGGGGGGGGGGGGGATGCAGAAGCAGTATTACAGTGTACTACAAGGATAACTAGAGTGCTGGGAGAGGGTCTACATTTTGGAGTTTGTGGATTTTTTTCTCTCCTTTTTTTTTGGGGGGGGGGGGTTCTTACTGGCATCACCAGGAAATTTCTGTGTGTATTGTGTAGCATGCCTCTGAAATGGTAAACGGAATGAACAGATAACGACAACAAGGGTCTGTGCTTGTGAATTGTGGATAGTCAGATGCTGGGCTGATGCTGGTTACAGGAAGATGTGGAGCAGAGAAAAGGTGGTTGTAAAGGGTTGGGGGGAGAGATGGGTGGTGGTGGTGGAAAAGCATTGCTACATAAAAGCATTGCTACACAGAATGCTGACACCTCAGGGGGTGTGTCTTCACCAGGAAAACATGGTGTGCGTTTGCGTTCTTTCAGGTGCCCCTTCTGTCCAGCCAAGTTTGTGCCCAACCTGCAGGTGTACGTGAAGGTAAGTGCCACCTTCTGTCCTCCTGCAAAGGACGGCGCCCACTGTCTCCTTCATTCATCTCCCCTCTTTCCTTCCACGCTCCTTCTTCTTCTTTGATTGTGATATTTATCCTTCTTTCCGATTCTCCCTCGTCTTTTTGCCTCCTTTTCGTCCTCCAGCTGCTATTATTGTGCTGCCTTCCAATTTTCTGTCTTCAGCCTTTTCCTTCTAGTTTTGCGGTCTCTGTTTTCATCCTCCCAGTTCCACTCTCCTGTCTTCCCGGGTCCCTCATTTTATGTCTGAACTGACGCTGGTGCTGGGATGATTTAAATTCTTCAAAGATGAAGTTCCGTTTCAGGTTAATGCAAATGTTATTACTGCTTTGATTAAGTGTTAAGGAAGTGTATTGTTGTTCCCAGGGGCTCAGTCTGAACAGTGTGGGTGGGGGAGGGGGGGGGGTCTCACTGTTGTCCTTTTACTGAGATTGAAATGAATGAAAAGGAGTATCTGTCTATGTGTCCAGCAAAACTTGTTGTAGCTGCTGTAAATAAGAAATTCTCCTGCTGTGGAATTTACTTGTAGCCCTTTTTTTTATGAGTCATTTTCATTGTTCCAGTGCAGTGTTGTGATTTGTTTTTTTCATTTACTTGGGTGTTGTTTTTGCATATACTTTACACTGCTTGTGTGAGGTTTGTTTGTTTGCTGGATGCAGCAGATCTGAACTGAGTGTTGTTTACTTACCTGTGCTTCTTTGAAGAGAATTTATTGACACTGATACATGGATCAGTATGTAGACAGTAATGTATAACATGAATAGTTGGTTGGCTGTACCGGCATCAAGTTACACTAGAGTCTACTTAGCTGTGCTTGTTTAGCTTAAAAAGAATTCGTTGACATTTTATACGCTGATCTGTATGTAGACAGTTTGTACTTTATAGTACATGGATAGTTGGTTGGGAGTACCAGCATTTAGTTTATACTATGCCTCTAAATATGCTCCCGCCACATTTCAGCCAGCAAGGTATACATGTGTATGTTGTCTTACTTCATAGGCAAGCCTGATGTGTTTGTATCACTGTATGTCATATCACTGTATGATGTCATGTCATATCACTGTATGATGTCATGAGGATGTTTTCTCTTGGCTGTGGTGCTGTTTGAATGCAAAGACCCATGCTTACAAGTTTCAGGCTGGTGAATGGATGTAACCTTGTCACTTGCCCCCCCCCCCCACCCCCCACTTTTTTTTTTTTTTTTTAAAGACCCCTCTTCCAGATTGTAGTGATGAATCCTGATTTTTCTTTTATCTGAAATGAGAAAGTGTCGGTTCGCATGAAGCAGATTTATGTTACAAAGCAGCCAGCATCAAAATTAGCTGAACGTAAATAATTAGTTTAGAGACACTGACGTGTGCATGCATGCACGCTCACACACACGTATGAAGTCATGATTAGTGTAGTCCAAGACCCATCACTGCGGTTGTGTTACTTGTTGCACCGGTAAAAGGGATTCGGTATCTTCAGCGAAATCTTTGCTTTAGTCTCCAGGACTCAGAATTTCTTTAATGCCTAGATTTTTTTTTATTGCAATTTTTTTTTTTTTTTTAATTGGCGGGTGTTACCTTGCAAGTAATACTAATAGGAGTAAGGAAGTTGGTGTTTTACGCCCACAAGTAATAGGAGGGAGTTGACTGTACTGTATGAACAGACTAGAAAATTGCTGTTTTGGTGGCAGTCATTGCTGTGGTTAGTTTTTGGGTGGAAGGGGTGTTAGTCCCACATAATAATTACATGAGCCACATTAAGTGCTTGACTGCTTTTGGATTCTAGTCAGTGTTCAGTACTTTTAGCGGTAATCAGACCATGAGGCACAGTAGGTGGTGGGTAACTCGCAGGTCAGAGTTAGGGTTTTTTCCAACGGTAATGAGACCATGGAGTACACTAAATGCCGGGTAAAGTCACAAGTCAGTGTTGGTTTAAACAGTTTTATTTATAAAAGCATACCAACAGACAACAACAGAAGAGGTCCAAACACATAGAAGGTTAAAGAGATCATTTGTTTAACATGACAGTACACAACATGCAAATGTGAGCCCTGTTTTCAAGCAACAAAGCAACAGTCAAACAACAGTAAAATGGTGAAAAATGAAAATGTAGGCTACTTATCCTTAAAATGGTGAAAAATGAAAATGTAGGCTACTTATCCTTGAAATGGTGAAAAATGAAAATGTAGTCTACTTATCCTTAAAATGGTAAAAAATGAAAATGTAGTCTACTTATCCTTAAAATGGTGAAAAATGAAAATGTAGGCTACTTATCCTTAAAATGGTGAAAAATGAAAATGTAGGCTACTTATCGTTAAAAAAAAATTTTAATGGTGAAAAATGAAAATGTAGGCTCCTTATCCTTAAAATGGTGAAAAATTAAAATGTAGGCGCCTTATCCTTTCAATTGCATTTTTTTTTAGTGTAGGCTCCTTATCCTTAAAATGGTGAAAAATGAAAATGTAGACTCTTTATCCTTAAAATGATGAAAATGTAGGCTCCTTATCCTTAAAATGGTGAATTTTTTTAATGTGGGCACCTTATCCTTGAAATGGTGAAAAATTAAAATGTAGGCTCCTTATCCTTAAAATGGTGAAAAATGAAAATGTAGGCTCTTTATCCTTAAAACGGTGAAAAATGAAAATGTAGGCTCCTTATCCTTAAAATGGTTGGTTGTAGTGTGGTGGTGTCCAGCGTTTGGAAGAATAACACCGAGTAGTTTTAGGGAGTGCCAGTTAAGTGTCAGTCAGGTCAGGTCATCGTACAGTACTTTCAGCTGTCTGAAGTCGGGTAACGGCTCCTTGGTTCCTCCTGGTCAGGGCTGAGTCCTTGCAGACACTTGCCACGTTAAGTGTTTTCACCCTTTGCCATTGTACTTCCCTGTTTGCATGCTGCTTGTCTGTCACTGCAGGACTGGCGAGGGCAGCGGAAATCCATGCTGCTGTCTTGTGATTCGAACCCCGAGGGCTTAGTCCCGCCCCCTGACTCCGCCCCTCCTCCCCCTGACCCCACCAGTCCAGGCCACTCCCCCCTCCCCCCCACCCTAGTGGAGGAAGGTGTTGAAGCGGAGAAAAAGGTACGGGGACTAACCCAGGTGGTGGTGAGTGAGTGTGAGTGTGTGTGTGTGTGTGTGTGTGTGTGTGTGTGTGTGTGAGGGAGAGAGAGTTTTTGTGTGTGTGTTTGTGCAGATATTGTACAGGTATGTGTGAATACAAGGTGTGTGTTTGTGCATGTTGTATATTATGTAGGAGCACAATGTGTGTGTATGTGTACATGTTGTATAGGTTTGCGTGAGCACAAGTGTGTGTGTGTGTGTGTGTACATGTTGTATAGGTATGTGTGAGCACAATGTGTGTGTGTGTGTGTGTGTGTGTGTACTGTGTAATTTGAAATGGACAGGTACAGTCCCTTACTAACATATTATGCTCATGGTGCTCCTGTCTTGTGGGTTCCACAAGTATTCATTAGCTCTATAGTCAGAAATACCCATTTTCCTCTTCCATTGTATGCTGTGGGTTTATCTGCTAACAACTAATCTATTTACTGAACTGCTTTCATGCTTATATTACCTCTGCAAATTGCATTGTGAGTAGAGAGCGATGCTTGGGTGTTCTTTTCAGTGGCTTGCTCTCTGCATCACCGCTTGCTTCATAACACATATTTATGCTTGTGTATTGAAAGTTGGAAGCTACAGCTTCTTTGTTTTCTGTACCTAAATTTGTAGTCTCAACAGCTCATGATAATGACCTGTAGCACATCTGTGGAGCATTATCCATGATTCATGTAATTCATTGAATCATTCAGGGTCAGGTGCTATAGCTGTTCACCGTGTGATCAGGTTCCACTGTAACTCACACAGCACTGCAGGCCAGAGTAAAGAGGTTCTCTCACTTTTGGTAGGCATCTTGTTGAGAACTTTTCACACCTTGGTTTCCTGCGGTGGCTGACAGTTTGTAGCACCCACCCATTATTTTTGAGCGAGCACCTAACATTAGCTGTGCGAGTGATTTGTTTCTGCCATTACTGTTGAATCATATTATCATAATTATGTGAATAACTGATCTGAAACAGAATAAGGCCTAGACACAGAATAAGGCCTAGATTCATGCAGAATCAACACACAAGGGAGTTAATCAGCAGCACTCAAAATACACAAGTACAACAAGAAAGACCTGACTCACCTACAGTAAATCTCACCTGGCATGCGTACATACAAGGTACATGAACTCCTCAGATGGATCATGTATTTACACACATGCCAGGTGAGAGTTACTACAGGTGACTCAGGTCTTTGTTGTTGTACTTGTGTATTTCAAGCGCTAATTAACTCCCTTGTATCAGAATGGCTGTTGATGTTCAGTACACATAAATATCTATAAAATAAAAAATTGTCCGTGTGCAAGTCAGCACCCTAACATAATATTAAGTGATAGTAAATGGCAGCGTTATTTGTGAGCGAGTGGGCTAACTGCCAGAACAGCAGGACGTGCCCCCTGTCCACATGTTTCTAGGAAAAGGGCTGCAGCCATGAAAAAACATGCCCTACTCTGTCTGCCTGAGTAAGGCATCTCCAAACCAGTGGATGGGGAAAAAGTGGGAAATGTCTGCCTGAGTAAGGCATCTCCAAACCAGTGGATGGGGAAAAAGTGGGAAATGTCTGCCTGAGTAAGGCATCTCCAAACCAGTGGATGGGGAAAAAGTGGGAAATGTCTGCCTGAGTAAGGCATCTCCAAACCAGTGGATGGGGAAAAAGCGGGAAATGTCTGCCTGAGTAAGGCATCTCCAAACCAGTGGATGGGGAAAAAGTGGGAAATGTCTGCCTGAGTAAGGCATCTCCAAACCAGTGGATGGGGAAAAAGCGGGAAATGTCTGCCTGAGTAAGGCATCTCCAAACCAGTGGATGGGGAAAAAGCGGGAAATGTCGCAAAGGTAGCAACAGAAGTTGTCGAGTGCAGAAGTTGTTACAGCATCCGTTTGTTCCTGTTCCTGACCTTGCGAATCTTGCCCAGAGATTTTGTGTGAGCAGCTGTTCTGTGCACACACTTTATGTAGAATATGTCCAGTCATTCAGTCAACTGGGCCTTGGATTTCGGAGATAGAGGTGTAAAAAGGACAGAAGCAAAAGAGAATATTTGTTGTTGGTCGCTTTTACGTAGCTCTGTTCTCCACTTATGCAGACTCACTGCTCTTGTCACGTGATTCTCAGTGAGTGGCTTTTTTTATATAGCACATTTTGAATATCCACCCAAGTGGTGTACATACAGCGCTGCTTGGTTGTTACATGGCTGGTGCCACATGAAACCGCTGCCGTCTCGGCGCACATTCTGTGTACACCATACAACCATGCTCCATGTCATGTCACTGCATGCAAAGCCACATGCATAGGGTGCATGCATGTTTAGCCGGAACCTGCAACCTGTGCTTTTGGCAGAATGACCGTGATCTTTTACATGGTACTGCAGTAACCATAACCCAGGTGGGGATGTAAGGAATACCGAAGTAAGAGTAAGTGTAGAAAGTTGAGAATATTGTGAGAGGGGAGAAGCTCCACTGACTGATGCCGGTGTGTCAACAGCAGGTGGGTGACCAGGGCAAAGCCGGGGCAGAGATGGTCAGCTCCATGCACCTGGAGGACTCCCCGCTCAGTCTCTCGGAAGCTGCCTCGGCCATTCGGCGCCGGTGCACCAGCGAGTGCCTGACCAACAGCACAGACGCCAGTGGGCAAGGTGGGGGCCTGTACAACTGCTACCCTGGCAGCCTGAACGTCCCTCGCTCCCCTCTCAGCCTCTCCATCGACGAGGATGTGGACCTGCCCACCAGACCCTCTGCTGTGCCCGAGATGAAGAAAGATTTCATGACCAGGTATGGAGGTCTGCTCAGGGTGGCTTGATTTTGGGGGTGATTGGGGTGAGGGGGGTGGAGGGAGGGGGGGTTGTGTGAAATAGTTGTAATGAGTGTGTGAGTGATGCGGGTTGGTGCGTTGCATTTGTGTTGAGGGGAGTCTGTGCAGAGCAGAGCCTGTGGAGTGCCCCGACTTCAGTCTCCCGGTGCTGTGTGTAATGCATGTGTTGTGTTGAAAGGAATCAGAACATGACAGAACCCTTGGGCTCCCCTACCTCAGTCTCCTGGTGCTGCCTGTAGCTTGTAATGTGGGTTTTGTTGTGTTGCATTGACAGGAGTCAGTGCATGGCAGAATGACTGGGGTTCCTCTACCTCAGTCTCTTGGTGCTGCATGTAACATGTGTGTTGTGTTGACAGGAGTCAGTGCACTACAGAACCTCAAGGGTTCCCCTGCCTCAGTTTCCTGGTGCTGCATGTAACATGTAACACACGTGTTGACAGGAGTCAGTGCACAGCAGAACCTCTGGGGTTCTCATACCTCAGTCCCCAGGTGCTGTGTGTAACATGTAACAATGTTGTGTTGTGTTGACAGGAGTCAGTGCACAGCAGAACCTCTGGGGTTCCCATACCTCAGTCCCCAGGTGCTGTGTGTAACATGTAACAATGTTGTGTTGTGTTGACAGGAGTCAGTGCACAGCAGAACCTCTGGGGTTCCCATACCTCAGTCCCCAGGTGCTGTGTGTAACATGTAACAATGTTGTGTTGTGTTGACAGGAGTCAGTGCACAGCAGAACCTCTGGGGTTCCCATACCTCAGTCCCCTGGTGCTGCGGAAGGAGCTGGAGTATGTTTTGGACCACGAGGGCGACCTGGGCCTGGCCAACCAGAACTTCCTGGATCTCCACCCCATCATCTTCTGGAACCTGGTCAGTCATTGGGGGGGGGGGGGGGGGGGGGCAGGGAATCAGCATTTTTGTTGTAAGTAGTATGCAGTTAAAGTAGCCCTCAAAGCTTCCGAGTGGATTTTTTTATTTTAAATTACAGTTCAGTTTGCACATATTTTGTTATTGATGCAAACAGGTGTGATTATTACCTTGTATTGCTGTCAGCATGTGTGGCTTACCTTTATGCTGTCAACATTGGGGTGATTGTTTACCTTGTCCTGATTTCAGCATTGGTGTGATTATTTATCTGGTGTTGCTGTCAACAGGTGTGGTACTTGTGATTATTTTATAAATAATGAATAATAATACATACATTTTCTATAGCACTATTCCCCGCTGTGTTGCCGTCTCCAGGTGTGGTACTTGTCCTTATTTATCTTGCGTTGCTGTCTCCAGGTGTGGTACTTGTGATTGTTTATGTTGTGTTGCTGTCTCCAGGTGTGGTACTGGTGATTACTTATCTTGTGTTGCTGTCTCCAGGTGTGGTACTTCCGGCGTCTGGAGATCCCCAGTCACCTGTCCAGTTTCCTCCTGACTGCTGCCACCTTTAACTCATCTGAGGTAATGCTGCCTGCTTTGATTGCTGCCACCTCTCTGTCTGTCTGTCTGTCTCTCTCTCTCTCTCTCTCCCTCCCTCCCTCTGTAGCTGGGCATTAAAAACCTGTCAGGTGTCCTGGTGTTTTATTGGCTGTCAGGTGCTTCCTAGGTTTTGTATTTTATGTGCCTGCTTCACCCCTTCTACCCGTCTTCCATAGTCAGTGCTTTACGCAGTGCTCAAGTCTGGAAAATGTCTTTGTCATCAAACATAAGATTGTTGTTCATGCTAAAAATATACACAGGAATATGCCTCTTGGCTGCGCGCAAAACAAACCTTCAGTGCTAATTTGCACACCGACATGCATGCATACACACACAAATGTGTGCATGCAGACCATGTACACACATGTGTGCATGCATGTGCACACACAGACACACACACACACACACACACACACACACACACACACACACACACACACACACACACACACACACACAAAGCATGTTTTTCCTAACCTTACACTGACAAGGTGACAACAGCACAGTCGTGTCTTCTCTTTTTTTCAGTCGGACAACAAAACAGAAGGTCACTACGACAGCCGCAACGTGTTGATCCGCCCCATGTGGGACAACGTGCGTATCCACGATGAGATGGGACTGCCCATGTACATGGCCTGGAGTGCCGGCCACAAGTCCACTGTTGTTGATGCACTCGTCACCGAGGCAGAATCCTACAGCAGGCCGTGAGTGTGCGCCGATACTGTTGGTCTTGGTGTAAAATTAAAACACGTTTGCTTTTCTGTGGTCTTGATGTAGTGTTGGTATGAACTTGAAATAATCTTTTCTGTGGTCTTGATACAGTCTTGGTGTGGACTTAAAAATAAGCTTTTCTATGGGCTTGGTACAGTCTTGGTGTAAACCTGAAATAAAATATTGTGTCTTTCATTGGTCCTCTTCTCAGGTACATGTACCAGATCATCTCTTCCATTTGTTGTCACTCAGATAGTGAATCCAGTATGGCAGTCAGTGTTTGGTCCTTTAAAACATTGTATCTTTTGTTGGTCTTGGTTCACCTTCGCAGGTGCATGTATCAGCTCATCTCTTCCATTTGTTGGTCACTCATGTGGTAAATCCAGTACAGCAGTCGGTGTTCGGTTATTTAAAACATTGTATCGTTCACTGGTCTTGTTTCTCCGTCTCAAGTGCATGCATCATCATCTGTTCCGTTTGTTGGTCATTCAGATGATGAATCCACTATGGTAGTCAGTCCGTGTTCAGTCCTTTAAAACATTGTATCTTTCATTGGTCTTGTTTCTCCTTCTCAGGTGCATGCATCAGATCATTTCTTCCATTTGTTGGTCATTAAGATAGTGAATCCACTACGGCAGTCAGTGTTCGGTCCTTTAAAACATTGGATCTTTCACTGGACTTGTTTCTCCTTCTCAGGTGCATGTACCAGATCATCTCCTCCATCCAGCACAATGATGTGCTGACGGCCATCAAGCTGGTGACACAGGGGCGCCGACGCCAGATGGGACGCAGGCGCCGCTTCCTCAGCCTGTACCGCGAAATCCTCTTCCTGTCCTTCGTGGCGTGCGGCCGGGAAAATATTGACCATGGTCAGTCTGGGTGGGAACGTGGCGTCACTGCTGCATAGCCATCCTCACTGCATGCACACACATACACGCACACACCTACACACGCACACAGCACACACACAAGCACGCACGCACGCACACACACACACACACACCCTCATAGTGACACTGAAAGGGTGCGGGAAGTGTCAGAGACATTGGGTGAAGACATGATTAACGCTTCACGGCCCCAGCCTGTCAAATTTCCGGGCTGAAAAGTGCATGCATACATACCTGGAAACAGCATATTTGTTGGTCCTGTAACGAATCTACTTTCAATGCTGTGCACTTTATCTCCTTTCACATGCTCATGCGAAGGGGTTTCCGATTTTTTTTTCTCTCTCCAAATTTGGTACTTTTATTGGTCATTTTCTGAGTGGCAAGAATGACAGTGAAAGGGTTACTAGATGGTTGAATAGCAGATTCACTCCATCCATTCTAATCAGTTCTGTACCAGTTAATCGATGGGTAAGTAAGCTAATCACTGGAAACATTCTGTACAGTTCACTACTGATTAATAGATGTCTAATTGGCATAATCGCTGTAGCCATTCTGTTTAATCTGTATCAGTTAATGGATGTTAAATAGCATTATTACTTCGGCCATTATATTCAGTTGTGTATTGCTTTATAGATGGCTGAATCTGCAGCTAAATTGCCTTAAACCACTGCAACCATTGTATTTACTTCTGTGTCTTGATTAGTAGATGTCAGGATAGCCTAATCACTGCGGCTGTTCTGTTCAGTTCTGTCAGTTGATAGGTGGCTGATTAGTGTAATCGCTGCAACCATTATATTCAGCTTTGGTTTAACATTTGCACCCACCAAACATATCCGTTCTTCTGATTTTCCATAGTTCCTCCCACAAAGTTTTCAATGTCTTTCCCTCCTGTCCTTCCATCTCCATCACTGATGGGGGGGGGGGGGGGGGGGGGGGGTTAGGGTTTTAATATAAGTTGGGCACACTGAAATTGTCAATATTATAAATAAAAGAATTTTTTCCTCCACTGCATTGTTTATTTTTCATGGTGGTTTTTTTGCAGATGCATTTGACAGAGAGTTTGCTCTCGCTTTTGAGGAGAAGCTCTCGCCGGCAGAGATTCGGCGCCTCCAAGCTGACGACAAGCCGCGCTCTGCCAACGTGCAGTGGTGTCGGAGAATGTTCTCCGAACTGGAAATCTAGACCGGCTTTCTGTGAATCCACGCTGCTGTGTTCAAGACTTGCTGTTTGTTCCACTACAATGAGATTAGCATGAGATGAGCCGAGCAGTAGACACTGTGGAGTGGTACACAGGGGGGGGGGAATCAGGGATACAGGAGTGGAGTTCTTGGCTCAGCTGTTTGTGTCCACAGTGTTTTTGTGGCCCAAAGTCCCACATTTGGAATGAACACATGGACAGACCTGGGAATATTTATTCTGGAGGCGATTGAGATTTCAACCTGAAGCACAGTAATGAGCAAGGAAGGACAGAGTGAGTCCGAAAACAACCAACCAGCTAAAGGAGTGAAGACTGAACAGTCAGAAGGATGGAACAGTTGAAAAGAAGACAATGAAATACTCACAGCGTTTACTTGGGGAGTGTGCAGTTTTAAAGTGAACGGCATTAATATTTGCCTTTCTTGCTGAGTTTTTTGTGCACTTCCCTGTTTTGTGCAAATTTTTTACTGTGACTGGAAATACCTGGCCAGACCTGTGTTTTTCCATGAAATTTCCCACAGATGGACAGGCATGCCTGTGTTTCCCAAGACAGACACTTACAGAAAGGTGTGCCTGTGTTTTCCAGGAAATGCCCCCAGACAGAAAGGTATGCTACATTTCCCAAGAAAGATCCAAACAGAAAGGCGTGCCTGTGTTTCCCAAGACAGACCCAGACAGAAAGGTGTGCATGTTTTCCAAGAAATGTCCCAAGACAGAAAGGCGTGCCTGTGTTCCCCAAGAAAAACCCAGACAGAAAGGTGTGCGTGTGTTTCCCAAGAAAGACCCAGACAGAAAGGCATACCTGTGTTCCCCAAGAAAGACCCAGACAGAAAGGCGTGCCTGTGTTTCCCAAGAAAGACCCAGATAGAGAGGTATGCCTGTGTTTTCCAAGAAAGACCCAGACAGGCTAGACAAAGGCATGCCCATATTTTTTGAGAAACCTAAAAGGCATGCCTGGATTTACCCTTTTTTCTTGTCCTTGCTCACTCGTACAGCTACACTGGCTGCAGCTGTCTCCACAGTCACATGACAAAACCCTACAAAGAAAAGTGCCATTTTTGTGTCATGGGAATCAGATGGGATTGACGCCCAGTTCAAGTACATATATACTCATGGTCTTCTGTAGCACATCTTTGTGTGAAGTTTTCAACACTGTCTGTCAGCTGATGCCAGAGGCGACCAGTTCCATCTCAGATGGAGCAGACGTTAATTAGGCTTGGCAGATATTCTTGGCAACTGATGGCCAGCACGAAGAGCAGACTTGGAGAGGAACAGAAATGAGCCAATGCTTAATTTAGCCTTGAAGTTGTTGGAAGAGGTGATATTCCATTTATACAGATGCAGATACATGCATACTGTAAAAATTAACAGAAGAGAAGTAAATAGTTCACTATTCCGTGCAAGTGAACACGGATCTGTCAGTGGATGCTGATACAGAAACATTTATTTTAATTGGACCATGTGGGAATCTGTGCTGCACTGTATGGATTAATTGATGGGCACATCCATATCGGTATCTGTACAGATGGATTTTCGGCTCCGCCACGTGAATGATTGGTCAAGTGACAGCAGAATGGTTTCAGTACACTTGCTGATTTTTCTGATGTTTTACGCATGGTTGAAAATTGACACGGATGGAATCCAAACAGGTCAGACTGCCCCAGTGTCAGCTGCATTTAAAATATAGTTTCCTGTAAAGATGCTCACGTGTTTATACAGTTGCTGAATTATGTTATGGAGAAGAGAATTTACATTCAGCGTTGGCAGTGTAAGTAAAATAAATTTTGTTGTGCCAAGATTCACAGCGACGGACTGCAATTGTTGTTAGCAGAGCATGCTGTTTTGGAGAGGCTGTAGAATTATTAGATTTGTTGTCGGGTTTTGGTGAAGTTGCTTTGTGTGGTTTGGTAAATGATCATTTGTGCCTGAGCCTGTTTTGTTACTCTCCTCACCCTCACCTTCACCTTCACCATCACCCTACCCTGCAGTCAAGGTCAAAGTGAGTGTATTGGAGTCGTGTGTCTGTTCACTGTTTGGAGACGTTTCTAAACCGATCCACCTTTTTCAACCAAATGTGGTGTGGAGGTGCATCATTGTGAGTCAGTGTCGTGACAAGTTTGGATTGCTGTCTTCCAAGTTCAGGGTCACAGTGAAGTTTTAAATACTACTAAGCGTAAAAATACAGCCTCATGTTTTCAGAATTGCTGATGATTTTGCAGCTAAGCTTGCTACACACACTGGTGCCTCATTGTGGGCTGCAGGGAGAAGTTTGGATTTCTAATCTATCTTCAAGAGGGGGAAGTTTGGATTTCTAATCTATCTTCAAGAGGGGGAAGTTTGGATTTCTAATCTATCTTCAAGAGGGGGAAGTTTGGATTTCTAAGCTGTTTTCAAGGTGAAGACTGCAGAGTTTGAAAGCACAGCGAAGCTTTTTTCATTCCACATGTGATGAACTGCTGAGGACTCTGCAACCAAACCTGGTGTGTCAGGGCCCCATCACAAAATGGAATGTCATTTGAAGTAAGAGTTGCTACTTGCAGGTTCACAGGGGACATGTATTTTAAACCATTGAACCTCTTCACCCCAAACTTGATACACTGGTGCATCATTGCCAGGCAAACTGATGTGCGGTTGCTATCAAGGTCAGAGTCACAGGGTTTAGGTTTAAATCCGCAAGGAAGGTTTCACCATCAGGTATCTTCTAAACAGCCAAACCTTTTGTGGCCATTTTTGGCATGTTGGTAGGCAGATTGTTCTTTTAAAAAAGTGTTTTTTTATTGTTTGTCCCAAAGTAGGTGTTTTGATTCACTATTACAGAGTGATGTGTTCAAAAAGAAAAAAAGAAAAATGAGAAAAAAAGAGCCAAACATGGAATGCCAGTGGATCATTAGTAAACAGAGCATTATTACATGAAGAGTTTGGGTTGCTGTATTTAAGGTCTAGGTGACGGGCTTGGATCCTCAGAAGAACATCCTTTGTCTCCTGGAGACAGTCCAGTGAACCTTTTCCAACTAAACTGATTTGCCCAGATGAAGTTGCCAAAAACAGAAGAGCGTGGGGTCCTGCATGAAGGAGAAAGGCGTAATAGTTTTGGAAGGTTTGCATCTTTGAAAGAAGGTTTGCACACCTTGTCTTCTCTGGACGACTGAACTTTTTCCAACAGAGCAAAATGGCAAGCTTACTTTTTTGTTTAAGAAGCTTAAGAACTAAGGTTAAGATTGAAAGGACGGTCCAGCTTACTTTTTTGTTTAAGAAGCTTAAGAACTCAGGTTAAGATTGAAAGGACGGTCCAGCTCACAGGAATGTTTGTGGGTCCGGTAGTATATTGCAAACTGCTGAATATTTTGAGATTTCACTTTGTTCTGTGATGTGTTGGTATAGGCCAGAGTGGAAAAAGGAAGAAGGGGGGAGAAAGAAAAAAAAAAGGGGAGTGTGCTAACACTAGTAGCAGTGACAGTGTTTGTAACTTGGCACATAACTGAGGGTATCTTGCCGCACATGGCGGCAAACCTTGTTGGATAGGAGGGTGCTCTAGATCCTGTAAGTAGTGCAGCCAGCGTTTCTTGGACTTGTTGGGGGAGGGTGGAGGGGTGGGGGGGCTGTAGATTCTGTAATTACTAATTGATGCTGTGTGTTGTTATTACTGTTAGTTTCTTTGACCAGAAGGTGCTGTAAATTGTGTAAATAATGAGGCAGTGTGTGCCTCTTGGACAGGTGCCCTGGATTCTGTGAAACAATGAGCCAGTATGAGTTTCTTGCTACGGAAACATTGTGTACAGTGGTGTATTTGGGGTGTGATTTTGTTGCTTTCTGATGTTGTGTTCGTACACTTTGCTACAGAATTTATGACTGGTGCAGTTTGTTTACAAGGCATGCAAATTGACTATAGCAGTGTTGTCAGGGATAAGCTGTGTGTGTCTGTGTATGTGTGCACATGCGTGTGTGTGTGTGTGTGCATATGTTCGGGAGAGGGCTTGCTTGTTTTCATTTTGTTGGTTTTGTTTTCGCAAGTAGAACAAACAGTATTGTACCAGAGTGTGGTGAGTGTGAAAATACATTACCTGAATTATTATCATTTCTCACATGCTCACATGCTGTCTAGTCGATGCTCATAGCAAGCGAATCGTTGCAATACATGCAAACATCATGTAAATTAATATTCCTCATTATCTTCTAGGTTGATTTTTTTTCTTGCTTTCTGGCTTGCCTAAAATCCTTTCTACCTGGTTTGCCTGCAGTCTGTTGCCTACAATCTGTTTCTGGATTGCCTATGTATTTTCTGTTCCGGGTTTTCTCTACAGCACGTGTCTGTGGGACGTTGCCAGTGGTGGTGTGAATGCAATCTTTTCCGACAGAGAGGTGGAGCTGCGACATGTGTTTATGATGGTTGCCAAGTTGTGCATCAGTATGTTGCAGAGAGGAACACATTTGCTCAAATTTTGGTTTCTTTCAGTTTTGTTGTTTGAAATGGAGTTGGGAAATGGGGGGGAGGGGGGGGGGGGGGCAGATGTTGTGTTGTGAGTGGTTGTTGATGTTTGAAAAGTTTGACAACTTCCTGAATCAGTATGCATGCTATGATTTGGACTGCAGAAATTTGTTGGCTTCGTTTTCTTAGAATGGACTTGGCATTGTGGAGATACGGTCAAAGCTTAAATGAAAACCTGGGGTTGTTTTACTGTTGTTGTTTGACCAGTTGTGAAGAAGCATGTTTAGGGCAAGACTTAAAATGACTTACACATGCGGCTAATGATTGAACCTCCACTGCTTGCCCAGAGGTGGATTTCCGACCTGATGTACAGATACTGATGAAATGGTAAGGAGACAGAGAGTGTATAAATTATGCATGAGTGGTCATTGTGCACAGAAGAAATACTACACAGAGGCATGGTGAATGGCTGTTTCGTCAGATCTTTTTACACTTGTGTCTCCTTTCATCCCACCCCCACACCCCAAGTGAAAGTCGTTTATGTTCTTCATAACTCTAGTTCTGTTGTGAACACTGCAAAGATTACTGTTCATGTAGAAATGTAGTTAGTATCACAAGATTCACATTCCATTGTCACATTGTGGTGATTAGGCTGGGAACGGTCAGTGTTGAAATTTGTCTTGTTGATTATTCCTTGATTTCTGAATAAAACTGTTGTGCAAAATTTGTTCATCGGATCCGTTTGGTTTTGTGAGTCCATCTGTGCCCGCTAGGTGTTCCCTCTGCTGGTGCATTCACACACTGGATTTTGTTGTTCCATGGAGGATGATGCACTGCTTTATATGGGTGTACTTGCACCCTGCTGTTTTCCTCTGCCTCAAGTCTCTGTTTGTCAGCCGTGTATTCTGTTCGTTTCCATTTAAGTTGTGTATAAATTTTGTATTGTCAGTATACTCATGTGTGGGGGTGCCTGTGTGTGTGTGTGTTGGGGGGGGGGGGGGGGGGGAGTGTTAAAATAGTCTCTACAGACAAAAGTTTGCACTTGATGAATACTTATTATTTACTTTTTCTCTCCCTTGTGTGTGTGTGTGTGCATGCTTGCGCATGTGGGTGTTCATGCTCACGCACGTGTGTGTGTGTGTGTGTGTGTGTGTGTGTGTGTGTGTTTGCTGCATGCTGCTTGACTACACACACTTTTGCAGTGTTTCTGTTTTTGTTTTAAGTGGTGTAAAAGCTGACAGCGAATACCTTTGTTCAACTTGCATACAAAATGTGTGTCGACGTAGCGATCAGTGGTTGGCTAGACGGCCGGCCAACCACTAGCCAGCCCGTCTATGGCCCAAATATTAATGCTGCAATTTTCCCAGAAACCATAAGCATCACCAGTGTCAAACCTTTTTATGAGGGTCATATACATAGTCACATACATATTCATGTATGTATACTTTAACGTCATATACATAATCACACACGCATTCATATACAGTGACTAGCGACAGACTGTCGGTCTCACGGAGGGGAGCTGGGATTGAAGGCAGTCTTCTAGACTGGGATAAGGTGAGACAAATTTTACTATCCATGTCTGATGACAAGCAGACATACTTTTGTCTTTTGTCTTTGATGACGTAAAGAGATTTCAACTATCTCTGATGACGTATACAGAGACTGTCCACCACCATCTCTGACGGCATATACAGCTCTAGACTTTATCTACCGTCCCAGATGATATATAATTATATACAAAGACTTTCTACCGTCTCTGAGGACACATACATAAACTTTCTAATATCTCTGAGGACATAATTATAGATACTTTCTGTCTTTTCTGAGGATTATACAGATACTTTCCACCATCTCTGACGTTATCTGCCGTCTCTGATGACATATATACAAAGACTACCATCTTCGAGGACATATGCAGAGACGTCCAACCATCTCTGAGGACGTATACGGATACTTTCTATCATCTCTTGGGACATATACAGAGACTTTTTACCAACTCTGATGACACGCAGAGACTTTCTGCCACATATAATGACATATACAGAAACTTTCTCCCAGGTGCAGTAAATGTTCACTGAGACTTTCTACCATCTGTGATGGTATATACAAAGACTTTCCATCTCTGATGACGTATACAGACACTTTCTACCATCTGTCATGGTATATATATATATATACAAAGACTTTCCGTCTCTGATGACGTATACAGACACTTTGTACCATCTCTGATGACATACAGAGTTTCTACCGTCTCTGATGACACACAGACTTTCTGCCATATATGCTTTCTAGGTCCCAGGAGGTAGGGGGAGGGAGAAACCATACCTAACTGTGACGCTACGTTAACTGTCATCACCAGAGTGACTCCAGCATTAAGATGGAGATCGAGCGCTGTGAGCGTTTTGTTCATTGAGGGGGAACAAAATTCAAGTTAGTGTTGCTTTACGCCCACCGAGACCGCCCAGGGTCGACTTTCTGTGCTGACTCTTATTTCGGTATCTGTTCCACCCCCGTGTTACCGCAGTAGCACGTAAAAGATCCCGGTCATTCTGCCAAAAGTGCAGGTGGCAGGTTATAACTAAACACGCATACACCTTACGTATGTGGCTTTGCATGAAGTGACATGGAACATGGTTGTACGGTGTACACAGGACTTGCGCCGAGACGGCTGCAGTTTCATGTGGCACCAGCCATGCCAGCGCTGTAAGTACACCACTTCGGTGGATATTCAAAAACAAAAACAAAACAGAAACGCGCTATAAAGCTAGTCACTCATGTAGAACCACATGCGAGCGCAATGAGTCTGCTCAAGAGAGCGGAGAATAGCGCTATATAAGCGATCATCAATCAAACCGTAGGCCTGGGGCGGGGATAGCTCAGTGGTTAGAGCACCGGACTCGTGATTGAAAGGTCGCGGGTTCGAATCCCTGCTGGAACGGCGGGAGAATTTTCTTCTCGACTTTCTGTGCTGACTCTTATTTCGGTATCCGTTCCACCCCCGTGTTACCACAGTAGCACGTAAAAAATCCCGGTCATTCTGCCAAAAGTGCAGGTGGCAGGTTACAGCTAAACACGCATACACCTTACGTATGTGGATTTTACTGAACCGTGCTTCGGCATTGGTCACAACTTGTCCCTAATATGTCAAATGACATCTGAGGACATTAAGCATCAACTCATCATCAACTCATCAACCGTAGGCACTCTTAGGGACGGGGAACCCAGGACGGCCACCTCCACTTTCACACAGCTCCTGGGCTCTGTAAAGAGGAACAAAGTCATAACCGGTAACTCTATATGACCCACGACTTTTGAAGAAAAAGCGGAGCTGAAGCAGGCAATGAAACCGACGTCGACCGTCCGCGACTTACCAGCCGAGGTTTCCGGAGACTTGTGGTGGGTTATTGACATCAGTTCAGTTCAGTCCGGTGTTGCTACACGTCCACAGAGACCGTACGGACTATTAGGGACGGGGAGCCCAGGACGTCCACCTCAGTTTTCACACAGCTCCTGTGCTCTGATTGTATTTTGTTTTCTTCAGTGTTTCTTTACGTCCACAGATACCATATGGACTATTAGCGCCAGGGAGCCCAAGAAGTCCACCTCAACTTTCACGCAGCTCCTGTGCTGTTAATTGAGTTCACTGTTGCGTTACGTCCACAGAGACCTTAAGGAGTGTTAGGGACTTGGAGCCCAGGACGTCCACCTCGACTTTCAAGCAGCTCCTGTGCTGTTAATTGAGTTCACTGTTGCGTTACGTCCACAGAGACCTTAAGGAGTGTTAGGGACTTGGAGCCCAGGACGTCCACCTCGACTTTCACACAACTCCTGAGCTGTTGATTCAGTTCAATGTTGCTTTACGTCCACACGGACTATTAGGGACGGCCGGGGAGCCCAGGACGGCCACCTCGACTTTCACACAGCTCCTGAGCCGCCCATCGGCTCCACAAATTAAATGGGAAC
>OY757550.1:16046421-16056421 GCA_963584105.1 Alviniconcha strummeri | reverse complement strand
ACGTCACAACCCATCACCCCTTCAGCTGCAATGGTATGGTCTAACATGACGTCATTTGCCACTGACTTCGAAACTTGGCGGAGTTGCCCGCACACGTTGCGCTCCAATGTCTACGATCAGCAGACGACCACTGTGGAACAGTTTGTAGGATCAGGAAGTGTTGACTGAATAGAAACGAGAAGACCACGGGCAGGTAAGGACACTGTTCAAGATTTTACATCCGTTAAAGCGATTGGACCTCGAGGCAAGCTCGTTGAGCGCGTGAACGAAGAGCGCCCATTGTTTTGATAGTCGGGTCAACAGGTGGCCACAGAGGCGACAAATCATTGTCATGTTCGGTCTGATTGAGATGAGGGCAGAGTGTTAATGACTGTCTCTTACTCTGTGACCCTCGCCGGATTCTTTCCATTTTGTCGTCACGTGCGGATGAGCCTCCAAGTTGGGTCCAGGTAGTAAAGGTCGTTTTTACTTCTTTTTCGAGGCAGTTTTATGAAGTTTGCAAACTCAGTCGACGAACCCCACGGCATTTGACAGGAGCAGACGAGTGTGACAGTGACAGAACTTACTGATACTAGTGACAGTTGACATTTGGTTTCCTGTGTGTCGAGGCCTGGCGTCAGCTCTTTTTCGAAGTGCTCACCAACCGCGCACACTTGTGGAGCGTTGGACGAGTGCTGTATATAGTATAATACTATTACAGCGATACTTGTGCTTGAAAACCTACAACTGTTGTTCGACTGCCGTGTACGGCGCTGTAGGCACTGCAGGGCCTGCGCTGTGCTGTATTGTTTACTGTAGTTGTTTGGTTGTCACACTCGATTACCTCCCGGGTTCGTAAGTCTGTGATTTGTGTAATGAGGATAAACATCGCTTGATGGGATTACGCCCGCCCCTGGCCCGAGGGCAGGGATAGATTACACATGCGAGTTGTGCGTGTGTGGCTGTGACAACTGCGAGGAATTCACAGCCACGTTCCCTCGCTGGTCTGTGTATCTTTCTTGTTAATGGGCTATGACTGTCAGCGTGGACAACTTAAGTACTGCTGTATACCATGCACTTGATCTTGATACAAATATTACAGTGCCGGAAGGTGTATAGTTTGACCAAAGTGCCCATCGTTTAGCACTCCACTATGTTATTGTAAGATTGTGGACAGTAAATTATAAATAATTGTGTGATGTGCAGGGACTGGATTACACACATGCACGCATGCATGCACACACTGTGTGTATTATATAATAAAACCATGATACATATATATTGAACAAACCATCAGTCTGCTTAAAATCTTGTAACTAAGTATTTTAGGTTAACACACACACACACACACACACACACACACACACACACACACACACACACACACACACACACACACACACACACACACACAGTGTGCTTAGAAAAATCTTCATTTATACAGACATAGATTTTTTGACATGAAGTTTTTTTCTTGTGGTTCATGGCTAAATATGGTGGCAAATATTGATTGCGCAACAAATGTCAATAACAGCTGTTTTCTGGTAAGAATAGATGAGTCATCATGTGTTTCCCTGTATGAAAAGTTTTCATTGTGTTTAGTCCAAAATGATGACCTACCATAGCACCAGGTTTTAAAACATTTTTGCCTGACAGCTAGTGCAGCAGTGACCGATTAAAACCTCAGAATATATTGGTGGTGGGGGGAGCTGTCACCATAACCATGTCAGTGGCTAAAAATCTCTTGTGTGAAAAGTTCAGTAGTTGCTGACAGCTGTTTAAAAAACAACAACACACTCTTGTTAGACTTGTTTTACATAAAGTTCTGTTTTGAGTGTTCACAAATGCATTATGAAACACACACACACACACACACACACACACACACACACACACACACACACACACACACACACACACACACACATACACACACACTCACACAATAACAACAGAAATGTGACTCAACTGAAACTTGTGATTTTGTAACACAAATGGAATTGGCTGACTGTAGCATGACTTTGAGTGACCTGGGAGGTTTTCCATACCATTTTTAGGTAATGGGAACTTTTCAGGGCTTTGAGTTTGAGGTGTTAGTTTTAAACCAATGTATTTTCTAAAAAAATATAAGTAAATTAGGTGCAAACATTAGGGGAAAACACTCAGCTTCATGGACTATGCCTTTTCTAGTGTGTTTCTCTTGATGGCTGGGCCCACTGTCAGTCTGTGGGGCTTGCCCTGATATAACTGTACTGGTTGACTGGGCATAAAACACCAAGTTACTTACTTCCCACTCTATGGCTGGGTCAAATTGCTGCCTTGACAAAGGTGGCTTGCTGGTCTGTAACTTGTACCTGTATACCTTTTTAAGGTTGACTGCCAGACAGGAAATGGGGAGTGTACCAGTTACAACACAAGGAACCTGTTCATTTAGTTCCTGGAGACCTTGCTGTGGCAGGCAAGGTGTGTGATTTTGCTGGTTGTTTGAAACATCATCAGCAAAGTGTGATGAAACGCTGTGGACCGAGGGATGTTGCTATTGATCACTCTTATATATATTATATGTATATATATATTGCTGTTCTCCACTCTCGAGCAGACTCACTGCACTTGCATGTAATTCTACATGAGTGACTTGCCTTTTATAGTGCTTTTTGAATACATATCCAGTGTCAGTGAAGTGGTGTACATACTTACAGTGCTGACATGGCTGGTGCCAGGTAAAACTGCTTCCACCGTGGCATGTTCTGTGTACATGATGCAATCATGCACCACATTACTTCATGCAAAGCCACTGCATACCTAAGGTGCATGGGTATTTAGCTGCAACCTGCCACCTGCACTCTTGGCAGGATGTGTTGGTGGGATGGGGTATGTGTGTGTTGGTTAACCACTAAATATATATAATACTTTAATAGTTACACAGTAGAGTTGTGAGTGTGTGTAAGCAAATGTGTAATACTAATACACAATACTCAATAGCCAAAAAGTTGATGTCAGATCTATGTGAATGTGTAGGTATGCATGTATGTAATACTAATAGTGATGGAGAGATGAATGTTTCTGGTGATGAATGTGTAATACTAATACAGTGTACAGTATGGTAGTGGTGAGAGAGGTGAGTGTGTCGACAACTGCTAATAATGTGGAATAGTGATGGGTGACATGAATATGTAGGTAAATGTGTAACAGTGATGGGTGACATGAATATGTAGGTAAATGTGTAACAGTGATGGGTGACATGAATGTGTAGTAAACATGTAATAGTGCTGGGTGACATAGGTAAATGTGTAATATTGGTGGGAGAGGTGAGTGTGTCAACAAATGTGTAATAGTGATGGGTGACATAGATAGAATGTAGATAAATGTGTGATAGTGATGAAAGAGATGACTGTGCCTGTAAATGTGCAATAGTGATGGGTAACATTAACATGAATGTGTACATAGCTAAATGTGTAATAGTGATGGGTAACATTAACATGAATGTGTACATAGCTAAATGTGCAATAGTGATGGGTAACATTAACATGAATGTGTACATAGCTAAATGTGTAATAGTGATGGGAGAGATGAGTGTGCTGATAAATTACAATAGTGACTGGTAACATAAATGTGTAGGTAAATGTGTCATAATGATGGGAGAAGTGAGTGTGTTGATCAATGTGTAACAGCAGTGGGTGACATGAATGTGTTGATATGTGTGAAATACTGATGGGTGACATAAATAAGCAGCTAAATGTGTACTAGTGATGGGGGTGGTGAGTGTGTTGATAAATGTGTAGTAGTAGGAATGAGCAGTAACTGTGTAATAACAGTGGGTGACATAAATGTTCTGGTTAATGTGTAATAACAGTGGGTGACATCAATGTTCCGGTAAATATGTGATAATGATGAGAGAGATGAATGTGTTCTGCCAACAAATGTGCGATAGTGATGGGTGACATAAATATATATTTGTAAGTAAAATATGTAATAGCGATGAGAGTAGTGAATGTGTAGGTAAATGTATAATACTATCTGTGGCAGTGACAGAGATGAATGTGTTGGTAGGTGTGTACTGACAGTGGGTGACATGGATGTGTAGATTAATGCGTAACACTAAAAAAAAAAGGAAGAAAGTTTGTACTAAATTGCTACTAATGATGGTGATGGGTGACATAAATGCGTAGGTATATATGTATAACACTTGCAGTGATGGGAGACATGAATGTGTAGGTAAATTATGCGTAATTTTTAATAGTCACAGTGATTGGAGATATGAGTGATTATACATGTGTAAGTAAGTGTGTAATAACACTGGGAGGGATGAAAATGTAATAATGAATAGAGATATTATATGTGGGCATAA
Organism: Alviniconcha strummeri; assembly: GCA_963584105.1. Classification (NCBI taxonomy): domain Eukaryota; kingdom Metazoa; phylum Mollusca; class Gastropoda; family Provannidae; genus Alviniconcha; species Alviniconcha strummeri. The sequence goes on along the minus strand of OY757550.1, from coordinate 16,052,094 downwards.
AATATGCAAAAGCAATGGGAGATATGAATGAGTAAGAAAATGTGTTACATTAATAGCAACTGAAAACGAGAGTGTGTAGGTAAATGTGTACTGCTGAGTTGTATTACTAACACTAACAGCAAGGAGAGACATGAATGTGTATGGAAATTTATGAGTCATATCAGCCAGAGAGAGGTCCATTGGCCCAGCTCTCTATTTTGTCTTCTGCTTCTTGTTGAAAATAGACTGAGTGGCTGGCCCTTGGATGAGGATGGAAGTCGCATCTGGTATGCCTCAGAGCTGCGTAGCAACCCCCCCCAAAATAACAACAACATTTAGATATAAAGTGCTGAATAGTGGAAGTACTAGGAGGTTTATTGGGTAGAATCAACAGATTATATCAGGCATTCCCCAGTGCATCTCATTTAAAAAAATAAAAAAATCCCATTTGGGTATATTTAATAAGATATAACTAATGTGTACTGAAGAATAGTGAAGAACTAGAATTGAAGGCTTCCTGGGGTGGGGGGTGGGGGGAATCAGCAGATTAAGTCAGGCATTCCCCAGTGCATCTCATGTTTTAAAAGATCCACTTGGATGATATATATTGAAATTATATAATGTGTGCTGAAGAATAGTGAAGACCTTGGAGAGGTGGCTTCCTTGTGGGAATCAACAGATTTAATGATATCAGGCATTCCCCAGTGCCGCTTATATTTTAAAAGATCCATTTAGATATAATATTTAAATCATATATAATGGAGAATCGACCGATCAGACCAGGCATTCCATTCCCCCATGCATCACATATTGTAAAACACTAGGAAAAACGCTAAACGTTGGACACATTGAAGGCTGCAGACAGGACGAGTCCGTATAATAAGCTAACGCCCCTTTTTTTAAAACACTAGGTAAACACTAAACGTTAGACACGTTGAAGGCTGCAGACAGGACGAGTCAGTATAATAAGCTAACGCCACTTTTTAAAACACTAGGTAAACGCTAAACGTTAGACACGTTGAAGGCAGCAGACAGGACGAGTCAGTATAATAAGCTAACGCCACTTTTTAAAACACTAGGTAAACACTAAACGTTAGACACGTTGAAGGCTGCAGACAGGACGAGTCAGTATAATAAGCTAACGCCACTTTTAAAAAACACTAGGTAAACACTAAACATTAGACACATTGAAGGCATTGAAGGCTGCCCGACAGGAGGAGTCAGTATAATAAACTAACGCCCCGTTTTAAAACACTAGGTAAACACTAAACATTAGACACATTGAAGGCATTGAAGGCTGCCCGACAGGAGGAGTCAGTATAATAAACCAACGCCCCGTTTTAAAACACTAGGTAAACACTAAATGTTAGACACGTTGAAGGCATTGAAGGCTGCCCGACAGGAGGAGTCAGTATAATAAACTAACGCCCCGTTTTAAAACACTAGGTAAACACTAGATGTTAGACATACTGAAGGCTGCAGACAGGCCGAGTACTATATACTACTAACTTAACGCCACTGGCGGAGCAGAATAATAATAATAATAATAATGAATACTTAGAGCGCCTCCTTATTAGAGTGCCTAACCCGCACAGGCCCTAAGCGCTTACACGTTCTTTACAAATGACTTTGTGCCAAAAGGTGTGCATGAAAACAGGACAAGTGGGGTAGAAAAGAAAGCTGATGATACACTGAAACTAGTTGTGTTTTTAGAATGTGCACAATGCTAGGAAAGATTTCTTGAAAGCAAAAGATAAAAACTTGTGCACTTTTGGAGATATTTGCTGACAAAGGTCATAAAAGGCTGCATGTTGTACATCAGATATTACAACATGCATAGTTCATTGTGTGTTCAGTTTTGCTCAAGTATGCACAAAATCAAGTCACACTATTAGTGCATATCTCCCCTACTACGTTTGTGCCAAATTTTGTACACTCATATAATTTAACACATGATTATGACATGTTGATTGTTGTAATATCTGATGGGCGACATAAACCCATAGCTCAGCATTTTTTTATACGTATTTTCGAAACTAACGCATACAACATGAACGCACACACACACACACACACACATACACACACACACACACGCACGCACACACACACACACACACGCACACACACGCACGCACGCACGCACGCACGCACGCACGCACGCACGCATACTTACACACACACACACACACAGACTCTCACACGCACGTGCGCGCGCACCCCCCACCCCCCACCCCACCCACACACAAACACACAAGAGGCATAACAAATGGGTATGGGCATCACGAGTACATCTGTCATAGCAAGTGAAGACAAGCTTGATTAGGGGCTTTGCACTGCCATAGTGACACTGACAGCCACTCCTCACAACGCCTCCGTGACTGATATGTGATCGGCTGCATCGCTCATCTCCTCTCCTCTTCACCTTTGCCCTACCCCCACCCTCTCCCCTTTCTGGCCCCCCCCCCTTCCCTCCTCCCTCTAACAGTTCTGTGGTGGTGGTGGTGGTGGTGGTGGTGGTGGTGGTGGTTACGCACGGTGTGTTGGTGAAAAACGGAAGCTGGACTAAGAGCAGAACTGAAGTCTTAAATGGATGGACACGTAATGATTGAGTGTTGAGTTTATTCTTTCGCCCGCACCCCTCCCTGAAGGTCGTCTTGTATTGATGTGACCGTCACGGTTGGGGTGACTTTAAAAACAAGTCTGACACAGAACGATGCCCGGAGCGCTCGTGCAGAATCAACACACAAGGGAGCTAATCAGCGCTCGAAGTACCTAACACAAGACTTCAGTACAACAGACCTGGGTCACCAACGGTAACTCTCACCTGGCATGCGTGTAAATACAAAGTACATAAACTTCAGCAGAGGTACACCTTCAAATCCTCAATATTGAGGGTGGAATTCGGTGGAATTTATGTTCCTTGTGTATATATATTACACGTATGCCAGATGAGAGTTACCGTAAGCGACTCGGGTCTGTTGTTGTACTTATGTTACGTATTTCGAGCGCTAATTAACTCCCATGTGTGTTGATTTAAAAACAATAAGGGGTTGTCGTGGGGGTGCGGGTTTCTATGTAGGGTGTTGAAACAGTGCCTTTACAATTTCAGAAGTTAAAATTTAACTACCCCCATCCCCCACCTCCCCTAAAATCACCTCATGTGAAAGGTTGATGCGAAGAACAAGGATGTTATAACAATGCTTTTACAATATCAGAAATTAAAGGTTGATGCGAAGAATAAGGGAAGGGAAAATGCATTCTGAGGCTTCAACGCGTACGTGCGTATGGGCATGAATCGGCTGTTGTCTGCTCTCACCTTAATAAAGCTTCGACTGGAGACTGCCTCTCGGTGTTTTTCCCAGGGGAAGGGTCAAGCACGGGTTTCCGATGCGCAGGTGGAGATCAAATCGGCTGATGTCTGCTGTCACTTTAATGAAAGGTCCGACGCGAGAGAGTTCTCAGCGCATTCCTCGTGGGCACTGCGGCAATACCATTTTCTGCTGCCGTGGACTCGTCAACGTTAACCACTTCACTGCCCCAAGCCACAAATTTTCCGGACTGAAAAGCGCACACAAAGATGCCTACGGGCCGAAATACTGCTCACACCTGTAACAAGCCTGTCCTCTCGATACTGTGTGCAGTTTGATGCAAATCCTCCCCCAGGGCCAAAAGCTACAGAATTTTAAATTTCACGTCTTGCTGCCCGGCGGCGTTGCATTGGCGACAAGCCTTCCTAATTATCAATGGCGGGAGCTGCCTCAAGTATCATTTTTGTCTCGACAAACACATGTTTTGTCGGGACAAAAGTATGCTTGTCGCGACACAAGTTTTGACTTGTCTTAAACAAAAGTTTTGTCGCGACAAACGCGTGTATATTTTGTCTCGACAAACATAAGCATACCTTTGTCGCGACAAGCATACATTTGTCGCGACAAAAGACGTCTTTTGTCGTCTCACACACACACACACACACACACACACACACACACACACACACACGCACACACGCACACACGCACACACACACACACACACACACACACACACACACACACACACACATATATACATACATACATACAGACAGACAGACAGACAGACACACACACATACACGCACGCACGCACGCACATACACACACACGCACACACATACACGCACACCACAACACACCACAACACACCACACACACGCACACACGCACACACACAAGAGATATGGGGTTTTCGTCACAATACACGAACCACTGTGCCCGAATCTCCGTGACAACTGATGCAGAGAGAGACGCGGGGTCGTGCTAATTACACCACTCCATACCCTCTCGCCACCCTACTTCATTCTCTGATTGGAAATCCGCTCAAAGATGAGGGTTACGCCCCTTTGTTCCCTGTTGCTAAAAATAGCAGCGCGGTGAGTGCTCCATGACTCGCTGCTGAGCTTGTGTGTTAGCCAGCCACCCCCGGCGGATTGTCAGGTACTAATTAGCTAAGCTGCAAACAGAAAAGATTTCTGCGGCTCTGGGTTTCGTGCACACTCCGAACACCGCTTTCCGGCACCTGTTGAAGGAAGTATGTCGTAAACCACTGTTTGGAGTTTGGGTTTCGTGTTCACCAAGTTACTAGTTCTTTGGAGGAGCTGGTGAGCCTGTTTGGCTCAGCGGTAAGGCGTTAGGCTGGTAAGCAGAAGGGCCTCGGTTAGATTCCGCTTCGGTTTTCCTTTCTCTTCAAAAAGGGTTGTGGTTTAGGGACACTGTCTTGGGACTTTGTCCCTCATAATTAATGAAACATTAAAATGGCTCCCATCGTTGCCCATCTTAATGCAGGATTCATTCTGGTGATGACAGTGTAGCGGCAGGTATATAATCACCCTCTTCCCCTCTTCTAGTGGTGACAGTTTTACATCGTCAGCTACACCCCTCCTTCCATCTCAGTCCTTGGGTATCGGAGACAACTGGGTATCGGAGACAACTGGGTATCGGAGACAACTGGGTATCAGAGACAACTGGGCGTTGAACAAGTCTGCAAGTCTTATGAACGGACGTATTTTTATCCAAACACACAAACAGTTAAAAAGAAGGTCCATGTAGGAAGGGGGCCTTCAAAAAAATGTGGTCTGTGAACACTGTCTTGTGACTTTGTCCCTCACAATTCATGAAACATTAAAATGGCTTCATCGCTGCCCGTCTTAATACAGGAATCATTCTGGTGGTGACAGTGTAGCGACAGGTACAATAGTCTCCCTCTTCCCCCACCTCCATAGCCCCTTCCCCCCTTCTCCCCGTCCCTAATAAGCCTTACGGTTTCTGTGGACGTTAAGCGCCATGTTTACTTACTTACTGGAGTGAGGGGGGGGGGCATATATGCTTGTTGTTATCGGCTTGTTCATAACTAAACTCTACTCGGTTTAATATTATTTTTGGCATGTCTTACGCTGCAGCTACCCAGAGTCTTTACATGTTACGTTGATACTGTTCAAAACAGATTTCCCTTTACAGGTCAAACAGGTATTTACTGACCTCATCTTATCCTACTTACTGTATATATATATATAATTTCAGCTTCCGTTTCTCTGAGTTGTTTCTCTGTCCGTGTGCCTGCCTGTCTCTGACAGTATCGTAGAAAGCCTTGTGTTCTGAAGACGGAGAAACCTGGTTTTAGTAACAATAAGCCATTTTACCTCAAACCTTTCAGC
>OY757550.1:16003066-16043066 GCA_963584105.1 Alviniconcha strummeri | reverse complement strand
GGCGACCCACTGTCTGACAGGACACTCTCTCGGTCTTTCTCTCTCTGCTTGAACAACTGTCTGTACGTGTCTTTACTCTCTCGTTCTCTCTCTTTTCTCGCTCTGGCCCAGATATGACACACACACTCTCTGTCCCAGCCACCCACACCTCTCTCTCTCTCTCTCGCTTAGCCACCCACCTCCCTGTCTGTCTGTCTGTCTGTCTGTCTGTCTGTCTGTCTGTCTCTCTCTCTCTCTCTCTCTCTCTCTCTCTCTCTCTCTCTCTCTCTCTCACACACACACACACACACACACACGCACACGCACCCACCCCTCCCCACACATAACCCGCGTGCGCGCGCACACACAACCCCCCTGCCCCTCCACCACCACCACCCACACCCGACCCCCACCCCAACCAACACCCCTTTGGACAGTTACGACATAGCTGAGAGGGAACGTCAGGAAATAATAATGCCGACACTGCACAGAATGAGACAGAGCACTAATAGAGAAATAACACTGCTCAGTTAATTATCTGCTGGCACGGACAGGGACAAAGCATCACAGGACTCGCATCTTTTAGGATCGCACTTCTTCATTCGTTTTAGGTTTTGCCGTGAGCAAGCACCGGTTGTCAGTTATTGGCGGGAGCTGCCTGCCACAAGTATCATTTTTTGTCGCGACAAAAATGATACTTGTGGCACCTCCCGCCAATGATAGTATCCTTGGATGAAGGGTGCCAGAAAGCGAGGCTTAAAGAAAGGGTGCCGGAAAGCGAGGCACCGAGGAAGGATACCGGAAAGCGAGGCTTAGAAGGGTACCAGAAGGCGAGGCTTAGAGAAAGGGTGCCGGAAAGCGAGGCACCGAGGAAGGATACCGGCAAGCGAGGCTTTGAGAAAAGGGTGCCGGAAAGCGAGGCTTAGAGAAAAGGGCACCGGAAAGCGAGACTTAGAAGGGTACCAGAAGGCGAGGCTTAGAGAAAGGGTGCCGGGAAGCGAGGCTTAGAGAAAGGGTGTCGGAAAGCGAGGCTGAGAGGAAAGGTGCCGGAAAGCGAGGCTTGGAGGAAAGGAACGGTGCCGGAAAGCGAGGCGTAAAAGAAGGGTGTCGGAAAGCGAGACTGAGAGGAACGGTGCCAGAAAGCGAGGCTTAAAGGAAAGGTGCCGGAAAGCGAGGCTTGGCGGAAGGGGGCCCGGGCCCGAGATTTTGTGGAAGAAGGCAAGATTGCAATGGTATGTGTCGTTTCCTCGCCGGGTTTCCTCTCTCTCGGCTGTATTTCACCCCACGTTAAGGCAGGCCTAGCATAGTGAGCCGGTTTGGCCTAGCGGTAAGGCGTTAGGCTGGTAAACGGAAGGACCTCGGTTCGATAACGCTTCGGCTCTCCTTTCTCTTCAAAAAGGTTGTGGTTTGTGTACACGGTCCTGTGACTTTGTCCATCACTTCCTGCTGAAACATTAAAATGGCTCTCATCGCTGCCCATCTTAATGCAGGAATCAGTCTGGTGGTGACAGTGTAGCGATAGGTATATAATCTCCCCCCCCACCTCCATACCCCCTCCCCCCTTCACCCCGTCCCTAATAAGCCTTATGGCTTCTGTGGACGTTAAGCACCATGTTTACTTATTTACTTACTTACTAGACCTGGCATGTCCTCCATAGTCTTTTGACTGGACCTTAATGGTCGAGTCGAGCATGCAGACAGACAGATCACATACCCAGCCAAAGTCCCCCTCTAGTCCATGTCAGAGCTAGGTGGATTACGGAAGCACCAAAAATAACCCAGCAGGCATTGAAAGTGTCAATTAAGAGTCTTAGGGAGGGCTGAAGTTGGACTCTGTCCAAAAAAACATGGCACAGGCACACACACACACACACACACACACACACACACACACACACACACACACACACACACAAAAGAAAAAAGAAAAAAGAAAAAAAGGGGAAAAAGAAAAAAAGATTGGTTGGGCAAAAGTCTGTTTACCTCGGAGGAAGGTTGGGCTGTGTGGGTGGGGAGGGAGAGGTCGGGAACAGAGGACAGCGCACGTATCACTCACTTGCACCAGTGATGTTTGTGTCTCTCTGTCTGTCTCTGTTGCTCTCTCTGTCTGTCACTCTCTCTGTCTGTTTCTGTCTGTCATTTTCTTTGTCTCTGTCACTCTCTCTGTCTCTGTCTGTCACTGTCTCTGTCACTGTCTCTGTCTTTGTCACTCTCTCTCTGTGTTTCTGTCTGTCTCTCTCTCTCTGTCTCTGTCTGTCTGTCTGTCTTTCTTGTGTTTGGTTTGGTAATGCCCACTTACATGTGCGAAAGGGTTCGTCCAGGGGTGACCCTGCGCGTGACGTTAGAAATCCAAGAACTAACTAACTGCCCGAAAAGGGCGTGACGTTCCCTGTGTGCGGAAGAAGAGTGAGTAGCAGACAAACTTACAATTACGCTGCAGGACGCACGGCTATTTCTCCTGCCCCACGTACAGCCGCCCATTTTGCTGTGCTGCATGCCCCACGCCCTCACCTTCTTGCCGGTGTGGGAGGAACAAAAGTAGCTTGAACCACGGCCATATTTCCCCGTCCTTAATAAGCCTTGTGGCTCCTGTGGACGTTAAGCAGCATGTTTACTTACTTACTGGCCGTATTATCAGTTGGGTTGAAGTGTTGCCTTACGTCCACAGAAACCGTAGTCTTATTAGGGACAGGACGTCCACCTCGACTTTCACACAGCTCCTGAGCTCTGTCCGTATTATCAGTAATCAGTCCATGGATAGAACTAAAGGCCTCTTAGGAGCTCGGGAGCTGTGTGAAAGTCGAGATGGCCGTCCTTGGCCCCCCGCCGTCCCTAATAGTCCTTACGGTCCCTGTGGACGTAAAGCAACATTAGAAGAAGAAGAAGAACTAAAGGCCTCGGAGCTCAGGAGCTGTGTAAAAGGCGAGGTGGTCGTCCTAAAGTCAGTAAACATGGTGCTTAACGTCCACAGAAACCATCAGGCTTATCAGGGGCGGGGGTACGGAGGTGGGAGGGGAAAGGTAGATTACATACCTATCGCTAACACTGTCACCACCAGAATGACTCCTGCATTAAGATGGGCAGCGATGAGAGCCGTTTCAATGTTTCATTAATTGTGAGGGACAAAGTGACAAGATACTGTAGTCCACGAGACCACAACTGTATGGTCGTCCTGGACGTCTGTAGTCCCTGAGGGTCTGTACGGTGTCTGTGGACGTAAAGCAACATTGAACAAGCGAAAGGCCGCCAGATAGCGAGGTGTCTTTTCCGCTGCATGGTGTGAAGCAAGAACAGAGCCGGGCCATCAAACCCGTGGGTGGCTAACAAGCTTAGGTGCCCTGGACGTGAGGAGGGGGAAAGGAGGTTGGGGGGGTGGGGATGTGATGGACTGAGTTTCAGAGATAAAGCACATCACAGTGAAGAGGGGAAAAGGCGGAGGGGTCAAAAGGGAAGGGAGGGCAAGAAGATGTGGTCTCCACTCACCACCCCGCCCCACCACCCGTCCATGTTTGTTTTTTTCTTTCGGGGGGGGGGGGGGGGGGGATTGTGGCATGACAGCCTGTAAACAGTATTTATTAATATATTATCCTACACTTTCACCAGTCAGCTGTGTGTATGTGTGTGTGTGCGTGTGCACGCGTGTTGCTTAAGATGGTATTTTGTTTTAACCTGTTGTTGGATTTGCTTTGTTTTGAATTTTGCATCTTGGAAGCTCGGGAATCATGGTGATGTTACACTCCTGTAATGAAGTGGGGGGGGGGGGGGAGGGGGGGAGGGGCTTATATTGGAATAACTGGTCCATCTGTCCTGTTTTGTCCAGGTGATATCTTCTAATATTTTGATTGCGGTGAAGGCACATGGAATCAGAATATGACTGTGCCTGCTATGTTATGTCTGTGACTGTGTCTTATGACTGTGTCTGCTATATTATGTCTATGTGTCTGCTATATAATATGTCTTATGACTGTGTCAGCTATATTATGTCTTATGATTGTGTCTGCTATATTATGTCTGTGTTTTTGTCTGCTGTAATTTTATCATGTCTTGTGACTGCGTCTGCTGTATTATGTCTTGTGACTGTGTCTGCTATATTATCTCTTAAGACTGTGTCTGCTTTATTATGTTGGTAACTGCTATATTGTGTCTTATGACTGTGTCTGCTATGTCTGTGACTGTGCCTGCTATATTTTGTCTTATGACTATGTTGGCTATATTATGTCTTATGGCTGTGTCTGCTATATTATTATTAAGTCTTCTGCTGCACTGCTGATCTTTTTGGAACAGAATAGTTTGATGCTACATCATCATAAGCCAGAGTGCCTTGTTACATTCGGTTCTGTGGTGATGTGTGACTGCAGTGTCTCTTCTGTTGTTGCAGCATTTCCCTGCTGAACACCAGGGGTCACCTAGTTGGTATACACGTGCAATTGTACATCAACAAATGCATTCCATAGAACAGGGGGATTGCGTGTGTGGCTGTTCCTTTAATTCCCCTGCCACATGGGCATCCACAAACCATCTTCAGCTCAGAGAATTTATCTCCATTTTTGGAGGGATATGTTGTTTTTGGAGGGATATATTAAGATGCAAGGAATTTATCACATCTGAAGACTGTCCCCACACAACTATGCAGCACATGACATTTTGATGTAGCCTTGGTGTTTTTGCTGGCATCAGTGTGTTGTGACACAGCCCAAAGCCAAGGTGGTGTGGGGTCTCTTCTGATTCAGGTAGCTGTGTCACATCTTCAGGGGACTTTGGTGATGGACAGCTGTCGGTCAGCTGGTGGCTCACACCACTCTCCACCAGAATGGAGACTCATTTAGGTTGTGACAGTTTAGTGTTGAGTATAGGTTTATATTTCTCCCTTTTCTCCATCTGCTGGGGCCTCATACCCTCTCCTGAAACAACTGATCACTAAAGAAGTCGAACGAACAATAATGAAGCAGTCCCACTCACTGGGCTCACATGTAGGATCAACACACACACACACACATGCATGTGCGTGCGTATGCACACACACACACACACATGCATGTGCGTGCGTATGCACACACACACACACACACACACACACACACACACACACACACACACACACACACACACACACACACACACACACACACACACACTGTATATTGTATATATGTTATTATCAAAAATGAGTCTCGTGTGTGTCTGTGTCAGTGCTGTCATTCAGTGCTTGACTTCCTCAACCTATTGAGGTGAGACTTGGTGTGAGGATTCCATAGAAAACGAGGGTGGAAATAGATTGTGGTATTTGTAACGCCTCTTTGGATAATTCACACAATAAATCTCAAGATTAGTGAGGCAAATGAATGGGTCTGTCTCACCCCAGGAAGTGAACAAATGGCTCTCTGTGTCATGTCATTGTGAGAGAGAGAGAGAGAGAGAGAGAGACAGAGACAGAGACAGAGAGAGTACGGGTTTTTCAAATAATATGAATGCCGTGAACATGTACCTCCTCCCATTGAAAAGGGCTATGGCCTTAGATCAATAAAATAGTGTCAGTGTCACGTGTCCTCTGGTCAGGTAATTGGAAGGTTGTGGGTTCGATTTTTGGTGGGACCTCTTTTTTCTTCTTCCTTTCATTATATTAAAAAAAAAAAAAAAAAAAAAAATCAATTTCAGCTGCTGCATCACCAACATTATTGAGTGTTGAACCCCTCCACCCCCCAAAACAACCAAAAACATCTTGGCAAAAGCTCATTTTTAAACTTCTTTTCTTCATTTCAGCTGCTAAAAAAAAAAAAAAAAAAAAAAAAAAAAATCTTCGATTTTCTACAACAAAGCTATGTCAACCAGTCCTGTGGAAGAGCTGGAGGAAGATGGTATATTGCTAGTGTATATCTATGTATATCTATATTTATCTGTCTGTCTATCTATATATCTATATATATATGCACGGATATGTTGGACCACAGCGTTCTCCTCACACAGTTGCATGGCATGTTCAGCATATAAAAATGATGGCAATGTTTTTGAATGGTTTTCATTGTGCTTGTCTGATAGATTCCAGGCTGTTAGTATCAGTGGTCAGGTCTTGTTACAAAAGTAGTGTCATTATGGGGCTCCTCAGGGTTGTGGCTTGGGCCCTATTCTTTTTACTCTGTATACTCAGCCTTTGTTAGGAGTCGTTTGTCTAAGTAGGTGTGGTGGTCTTCTGCTGGAAGTTGTTTGTCCAAGTAGGTGTGGTGGTCCTCTGTTGGGAGTCGTTTGTCCAAGTAGGTGTGGTGGTCCTCTGTTGGGAGTCGTTTGTCTAAGCAGGTGTGGTGGTCATCACAAAGTTGCTGATAATGCTCAGCTTCACCAGTCTTCAGCTCCATCACTGATTTCAATCTCTGATTGTTGACCTTGAGCAGTGTGTTGTTTCTGTTCGGAGACAGAAGACTGGAAAAGATTGAATCTGAACAATGACAAAACTGAAGCTCTTTGGGTTGGATCTTGCAGAAGAGTTAGTGGTGTCACAAGATGACTCTGGAAATCATGGTATTTCCATCAAAAGCCATGTAAGAAATCTCAGGGTCTACATTAACACTACTCTGTCTGTGGTGAAACATATCAGCCACATCAGTCGTTCAGCATGTCTTGAGATCAGAACAGTGGGCTCTCTCCACCATCTCCTGACAAGGAAATCCACTGCTTAGCTGATGTGTTCTTTTGGTTCTCAGTTGGTCAGTGTTGATGTCAGCGTCCACTTGTTGGACTACTGCAACTCTCTGCTCAGTGACAATAATTGTGATCAGATGGACAGGCTTCTGAAAATTCAGAAGCATGCAGCCGAAGTTGTTTTTTTCACAAAAGCGAAAACGAACACACTGGACCACTTAAAAAAAAACGCTTCACCTGCTTCCAGTCAAACAAAGGATAATGTTCAAGATAGCCATCCTTACTTTCCATTTCTTTGATGGTACCCTGCCACCATACCAGTCATTGCCTGTCTCTCTGTTGTACTCTCTCTTCCAGTTTGGTTACCAGTTGTTCTCTTCTGAAACTCCCCTTGTCTGGAACAGCCTTCTTCCAACAGTTCAAGACTAATTCTCTTAAAACCTTTCTCTTTAATAGAATAATTCCTCCACTGGATATGAGCTGCTCTGGTGCTCTCACAGGCACTGGAATAGCTGTACCTGTACTGTTCTTCTTCTTCATAGACTGCTGATGTCTCCACTGATAATAACTGGAGGGTGGGGGGAATTATGTGTTGTGTGTATCTGTGCATGTACGTGTGCATGTGTATGTGTATGAAAGAATGTGAAGAGAGTTATGTAATGCAGATTAGGTTTGTGTAATGTTTCATGTATAGCATTGAACCTCACAAATGTATCTTAGAGGGGATTCAGCTCACTAGAAATGTTTTTATTGTATATATGTGTGTACACACACATGTAGATATGGGGAGAGAGAGAGAGAGAGAGAGAGAGAGAGAGAGAGAGAGAGAGAGAGTGTGTGTGTGTGTGTGTGTGTGTGTGTGTGTGTGAGAGAGAGAGAGAGAGAGAGAGAGAGAGAGAGAGAGAGAGAGAGAGAGAGAGAGAATATAAAAACAGTGACAATGTTTGATACTTTCAGACAGAAGAGCCAATCGCTGTGAGGAATGTACAGAATACAGAATGCAGAAAATAACCCCATTGACCCCCTATGTGATAACCACTCACTTTCTTACCCTCATTGCCAACAGATGTTAATTCTCGACACCAGGATGGTGTCATCCAGGAACCACAAAATCTTTGGACTAAAAACAAGATTAAAATCAAAACAGCACTGGGTTCTCATCACTGGACTAAGACAAGAACAAAATCAAAACAGCATTGGGTTCTCTTTATTGGACTAAGAGTAAGACCAAGAACAAAATCAAAACGGCATTGGGTTCTCAACACTGGACTAAAAACAAGAACAAAATAAAAAAAGAACTGGGTTCTCATTATTGGACTGAGACCAAGAACAAAAAGCAGCATTGGGTTCTCAACAAAATCAAAACAGCATTGGATTCTCATCAAGAACAAAATGAAAACAGCATTGGGTTCTCAACAAAATCAAAACAGCATTGGGTTCTTGTCATTGGACTCAGACCAAGAACAAAATCAAAGCAGCATTGGGTTCTCATCATTGGACTAAAAACAAGAACAAAATCAAAACAGCACTGGGTTCTCAACAAAATCAAAACAGCGTTGGGTTCTCATCATTGGATTGAGACCAAGAACAAACTCAAAACAGCATTGGGTTCTCATCATTGGACTAAGACCAAGAACAAAATCAAAGCAGCACTGGGTCCTCATTGACACTGTTTGCATAGACTGTTGAAGCTACAGCAATTTTTTTGCTGTGTTAAGAGTTCCACGTCAGGATGACTTTGGGCTGGAATAATCTTAATGACAAAACTCCATTACTGAAATCCCCAAAGTCAGAGTCCAACTGCCAGAGTGGTGATTGAGAGTCCCACAGTGCTTGTGTTGTACGTTTGTTGGGAAATGGCTGCACACACTAATACCTTTTCAACCAACATTGCATGAACCTCAGTTGATCGCTTTTGTATGGCACTGTTCTCTGCTCTCGAGCAGACTCACTGTGCTCAAATGTGAGTAAACATGAGTCAGTAGCTTTTTATAGCCTGTTTTTGAATATCCACCGAAGTGGTGTACTTACAGCACTGGTGTGGCTGGTGCCACATGAAACTGCTGCCATCTTGATGCGTTCTGTATGCACCATGTCACTTCATGCAAAGCCACATATGTGAGCTAGGGCATGCATGTTTAGCTGTAACCTGCCACCTGCACTTTTGGCATAATGACCAGGATCTTTTACGTGCTACTGCGGTACCAAGGGGGTGGAACGGATACCATAATAAGAGTCAGCACAGAAAGTTGACCCTGGAGAATAAAATTCTCCCACGGCTCCTGTAGGGATTTGAACCCGTGACCTTTCGATCATAAGTCCAGCGCTTTAACCACCGTTATATCCCTGCTACCAACTGAAGAGCACTGACAAACAACAAATGAAAAAACGAAAACAAAACACTAAAAGAAATAACACCCCAATCACTTTCTTTTAGTGTCAGCATCTGCCTCAAAACAGGTTATTTTGAGCTGCAGTAATGATCCTGTGGAGTTGTAGACTGTATGCATTGTGATGGGTAAGGTAAATGTCAATGCTCATGAACGATTACTTGCTGATGCTGGTTCCAGCTCTGTTTTATGCAGTTGTGAATCCATGGTGATGTTGTAAAGATGTGCCTTGAATGACAGAACTAGACTCTGTGTGTGTGTGTGTGTGTGTGTGTGTGTGTGTGTGTGTGTGTGTGTGTGTGTGTGTGTGTGTGTGTGTGTGTGTGTGTTTGTATGTGCATGCATGTGTGCATGCATGTGTGTGTGCAGTACACAAATGGCAGCATCTGACATTTGTTAGAATATATTTTTAAGTCTCCACTGAATGCTATTTCTTCCTTAAAGTGCAAACCAGCAGGCAGATGTCTGGGCTCTGGAATGACAGTGCATCACTATCATTGTGGCATCCCACCAACTGTTCACACTACACATTGTCGATCTGATCGGTCTCACTGCAAAGTACTCTGCTGCAATTTGCTTCCAGAGAAAATGACAGTTTCATATCTGTGTAGAGGTTATGCAGAGCAGGAATATTGTGTGTAGATTACAAAAAGTGTTTGTTCAGGAGGAAGAAACCAACACTGAGAGAAATCCATATTACGCATGACAGCCATTTTGTTTGGTAATGATTGATGCTCATTGTAAGTATGCTTCTGTTGAGTGGTTTGTTGTGGTGCAGATGGCTGCAGAAGTGGTGGTTAGAATTTATTCTGATAGTGAAACAGTTTTGATGTTTGTACTATTTGATGTTCTGATATGATGTTGGCGTTCCTTTTGTTGATTTGAAACTGGTGTTGTTTGTTGATCTGATATGAATAAGTATTTATGTTATATTGCGCCTAATCAACAATTTTATGAACTCTCAGCACTACAACTCAACTCATATAAAATTTCAAAACATATCAGTATATTACAAATTACTTAAATGAGCCTAAAACAACAAATTAAAAAAATAAACTCTCTTGATCTCTCTCTCTCTATATATATATAAAGTTCACATTAAAACACATATCAGCATTTATATATATATATATACTTACTAAAAGCAGCTAAAACCAACAACAGCTTAATCTGTACGCAAACACATTTGCACATCACAGCTCCACAAGCATCTACACATACACAAAAACATGCATGCATGTATATGCAGATCTGTTACTGGCTCTTTCCACTTTGTTGACCTGATATTGACATTTGTTGACCTCATCTTGACATTCTCTTTGCTGATCTGATACTGGTTTTCTCTTTGTTTTTATGTTGTTCTCTTTGTTGATCTGATATTAGTGTTCTCTTTGTTATCTAATATTTGTGTTCTCTGTGTTGTTCTGATACAGACAGTCGTTTTTGGTCTGACATTTTCACTGTCTTTCTTGTTAGAATAGTGGCACTGTCATTGTTGATATGATACCGGTGCTGTCTTTGTTGTTCTGATGTTGGTGCAGTCTTTGTTGTTCTGATAGTGGCACTGGTCTTTGTTGATATGAATTATGATACTGGCACTGTCTTACAATTCAAGTTTATTGTCTCTGTATAGAGAAATTTGCCTTCTGGCTCATCATTTACATAAAACATTCAGTACTTTTTTATTGACTGTAGTAGTTTGTTGTTCTGATATTGGTGCTGTCTTTGTTGATCTGATATTGGCATGGTCTTTGTTGATCTGATGTCAGTCAGCGCTGTCTTTGTTGATCTGATATTGGACTGCCTTTGTTGATCTGATATTGGCATAGTCTTTGTTGATCTGATGTCAGTCAGTGCTGTCTTTGTTGATCTGATATTGGCACTGTCTTTGTTGATCTGATATTGGCATAGTCTTTGTTGACCTGATGTCGATCAGCGCATGCTGTTCTGGTTGATCTGATCTTGGCACAGACTTTGTTGATCTCATTTTAGTCAATGCTGTCTAGGTTGATCTGATATTGGCATAGTCTTTGTTGATCTGATGGCAGTCCACACTGTCTGTTGATTTGATGGCAGTCCACACTGTCTTTGTTGATCTGATATTGGCATAGTCTTTGTTGATCTGATGGCAGTCTGCATTGTCTTTGTTGATCTGATATTGGCACTGTCTTTGTTGATCCCATG
This sequence comes from Alviniconcha strummeri, assembly GCA_963584105.1. NCBI lineage: Eukaryota > Metazoa > Mollusca > Gastropoda > Provannidae > Alviniconcha > Alviniconcha strummeri. Next base: position 16,031,880 of record OY757550.1, on the reverse strand, counting down.
TTAGCACTGTCTTTGTTGATCTGATAATGTTGGCATTGTCTCTTTGCTGTGATATTGGCACTGTCTTTGTTCTGAAATCAGTACTGTCTTTGTTGATCAGAAGTTGGCATTGTCTTTGTTCTTCTGATATTGGTGTTCTCTTTGTTGACCGTCTCTTTGTTCCGATATTGGCACTTCTCTTTGTATATTTATATTTCAGTCTTTGTTCTGAGATTGGCATTCTCTTTTGTTGACCTGAAGTTGGCGCTGTCTTTGTTGCGATCTGACACTATATGCAAGCCACACCCAAATGATTGTGGCGCATGATGCTGGCAGCAAGATCTCCCCAAGATTCATTTCCATGAACTGTGCAGGCAAACCTACACACCTGTCCACAAAGCTCAACTCCCAGAAAAACCAGACCAGGCTTCCGCAGAAGTCGTACTCCCTTTTTCAGGAACAGAGCTGTCATGGGCAGATAATTATGGATTTTTTTTTTTCATGGCTCGGTTATGCTGGCTGTTGATTGTGCTGTATATATGCAGAACTGTGAGCCAGCTTTTTACTTCTCGTTTGGCGACTGGCATTCCGACCAGGTGTGGAATAATTACGAATGTGTGATTCGTCCCGAGGCGATCCTGTGCAGCTGACGGGATGTAAAACTAATCCAGGAACTAACAAACTAACGAACTCCGGTTGCAGTGGCGGAGCCAGGAGCAGGGTTTGACTCCCGGGGGCTGGGCCTGAGGGCACAGAAGAAGCTGCTTGGGAAGATGTCCAGCAAGAAGATTGCCAAGGCCTTCATCGATGACACGACAGGCAAGGTGCTGGACAACACCTACCGCATCCTGAAGGAACACAGGGGCAACAAGAAGGAGGCTGAGAAGGTCATGAAGTACATCATCAAGATTGTCGTCAAGGTAGTGTGCTAGGCATCCAGTGCTGTTTTCAAGATCAAACATCTGTTCTCTTGGCGGGTTACTTTATTTTTTACACCTACACCCAGTCAACCGCAAAAGTTATATCAGGTGAAACAGAATTCATTATTCACAAGTAAAAGTCTCTCACTGTTTGTGGCACAAGTCACTTTGTGTTAGAAAGAAGATTTGGAGAAGAAGAAAAAAGACATCTGATGAGTGAAAAGGGCAAAGTTGGTAAAACCATATTCCAGGCAGTAGCTCAAGTGTGCAAAGCTTCTGATGTACTCTAAGCTGAATAGAGAGAGTGAGAGAGTGAATGAATGAATAAACTTTATTTTACGAGGGTAGTGGAGAAGACTGGAGGTCTTTTTACATCTAGCCCTCACCCATGAGGGAAACTACTATTAACTAAGGATACACTGAGCTACAGTATGTTGAGTACATGTACATTTATACAAACCGTGTTGAAAGGGACACCAGTAAACCGAGAAGTCGATAATGAGAATTAAAAACATTTATATAAAGAGGGGGGGGGGGGGGGGGGGGGGGGGAGTGAGTCTCAGATGATTGAATTGTCAGCAGAGGAGACTTAGATTTTTGCATCTGCAGTTCTTTGGGTAAAAGTGTTTCATTTTGATAATCTGCTGAGAACTGGGCAGGATTACCAGATCTCAGTAAGTTGGTACAGGAATTCATGATTGGAGGAATCACCAAGAAAATGCATTACTGCATGTACAACACTTCAAAATAATCTGATTTTCAAATATGTCCAGAGACAGGTTTCTGGGCTAGGTTTGGTGGCAAGTTATGTTTGTTGCACATTTCCAAGAGGCCCCTTTTCTCAATGAAACAATGTGCTGTCAGCATCCCTTCGTCCTGTCTTCAATCATACATGATGTGAGTTGATATAAAGGCACACTCAGCAGTCATCACAAACTCCAAGCACTGGTTGACGACATCCTTCCTTCAACCATTGCCGTATTTAGTAACACCATAGGGTCCAGAAAACTGTCAGTCAATGAGCAGTTTTTTTGTTGGTGCTCAAACAGTAGTAAGTTTGTTACAAACAACTCGGATTATATCAGACGTTTGTTTTATAACTGACCATTTTGCATACGCCAGCTCAAATAAAACCAAAATCATTTGAATCAAGATGCAACTTTTTTTTATTTTATCTGGGGTGGATGTGCCTCATGTTTACGTGCGTGCTTGTGCGGAGATAAAGAGTGCCCCTTCAGTGGCGTAACTAAATCTGGCAGAGTTTGGAGGAAGGTGCTGGAAAGCAATGCTCGGAGTGTGCAGACAACAGCCATGTGTGGCTAGAGAGCTATTTTGCCTCGTTTTAAGCTGTGCAAGTCTAGTTTTGTTTATGCATGTCCAGGGCGTTGGAATCAGTCATCGTGAAAGATCACACATTTTAGGTTGAAGTGTCAGAAAAAACAAGCAAGCAATTAATTGGTGAGACATTATATTTAGATCTGGAAGTAAATCCGAGAAGGGTGGGGGGAGAAAGAAAGAAAGAAAATCTTATTTCCTCAATAAAGCTAGTCAAGCATCCTCCTCCCCTCTCTGGAGCTGAATCCATTTTTTCTGTCCCACAGTGCTAAGCAGAGATATCATTCTGCCCCTTTTCTCTTTGTCTGCAGGTTGGCATTCTGCACAAGAATGACCAGTTCAACACTGAAGAGCTGAGGCTGGCCACCACCTTCAAGCAGAAGTTCAACACACTGACGATGACCGTCATCAGCTTCTGGGAGGTGGACTTCACCTACGACCAGAAGTTCATCACCACCAGCGTGGACGAATGCCGGCAGCTCCTTCAGCAGATCATTGCACGCCATCTCACAGACAAGACCAAAGCTCGCATCGACATGGTCTTCAACACGTTTGCTGACCCAGATTTTCTGAACGCCTTGTTCAGTAAGCAAGGCAACATGGGGCCACTCATGGACGCAATCATCCAAGACTTGCACAAACTCATCGATGAAGGCAGCCTCTGAGGGGGGGTTGGCGTAGACTAGAACTGCTCGAAACTTTGTCTGAAACATACGTTGGCAGGAGGTAACTGGAACAATTTGGGGGCGACCAGCCTAATTTTTCCAGGAGATGCAGTGCTGTCTGTGGCACTCTCCCAAGGACCTCCGCATTTCATCCAGCCTTGTACTGCATTTCCCACGATGGACTCTTTCAACCACTGTGATTTGGTGCCTTGAAGGGTGGTCACTCTCAACAGGCTTTACGGTCATCTTGCTGGAGTGGTGGGGACTGATTGGCGATGTCATGGTGAGATGATGGCCTGCAGCAGTGTCACAGCCACCAGTCAGTTGTGTCCAGTCTCACAGTGCCTAACGATAGCGTAGATGAACGTCTTTCAAGTGTGTGGGGGTTACAAAGCGCTGCCAAATCTTCTGGCAATCAATGCTCAGAGTCAGGTGAAAGTGGCAGGAGTTTAGGGGTTACCACGATGCAGCAGACACTTGCTCTTCCATGTGACTTAGCACACACTCCAAGCATCGCTTTCCGGCACCTTCCGCCAAACTGCCAGAATTGGTTACACCGCTGAAGGGGCACTCTTTATCTCCGTGCAGCTGTCCCCTGGTGTGGACAGTGCCCTCAGAAAGGTTTGGGTACTGATAAGACTGTGGAAGCAACATAGCACCCATGTAAACATGACATGCATCTGCCCTGGGTAAAAAAAAAAAAGGTCTGTCTCAATTCAAATGATTTTGGTTTTGTTTCTGCTGGCGTAAGCAGCGTAGTCAGTTCTAAAAAGACACATCTCATGTAATCTGAATTGTCTCTTAAAAACTTACTGTCATTTGAGTGTCACCAAATAACTGTTTGTTAGCTGACAGTTTTTGGGTACCTGTGGTGTAATCAACTATGGCCGTGGTTGGAGGAAGAAAGTCGTAAACCAGTGCTTGGAGTTTGAGCATAGCACTTAAAGTAAACAACTTGCTATGTTAGTGTTCATTGGCTGTTTAGAAACGTTGGGCTGTATGTATGTGTTTTTTATATATATATAAATCATGTATGTTACTGCATGGAGTCTTGTGGACAAGACTGTGAATTTTTGGATTTAAAAAAAATAATTTTTAAATACTTCTTTGCCCCTTGCGGGAAGTTCAGGTTGCCTTACCTGGGTAAAGCACAGCAGCCGCAAGAGCAGCGCTACCCATTCCTATCAGTGTGTGAAGTATTTCCGTGTGTCCAAACAATGGTGTGGCTGTCAGTGTTCAAGATTTTTAACATGTGCACAGATGTTGATGCCTGTGTTTGCACACGGGGGCTGTTCAGACACTGTAAGAGAGTCTGCACTGGAAGATGACTCTGGGAGAAAAATCCCTTGCCGCACTGGGAACTCAAACCCACATCAGTATTGTGCCTGGCTTTTCAGTCAGACACGCTACCCACTGAGCTATCCCCACCCCTAACTTCTTGTACCAAGCTGTGGAACTATGGACAGGTCCAGTCTTTGCAGGTGTGGCACAGATGTAAAAACAGACAGAACTTTGTGATGGATCCACACCATTTTGGGCATGGATCCACACCATTTTGGGCATGGATCCACACCATTTTGGGCATGGATCCACATCTGCAGGGCAAGCTCTCAGAGTCAGGCAGGCCTTTGCTGGGTGTTTAGTTACCAACATGAAGCGAAGTGAACTGTGTTACAGGCAGTGGCACTGGACAAAAGCTGTTTTGTTTTTGATTGATTGATGATCGCTTATATAGCACTGTTCTCCGCTCTCTTGAGCAGGCTCACTGCGCTCACATGTGATTCTACATGAGTGACTAGCTTTTTATCGCGCGTTTTTGAATATCCACCGAAGTGGTGTACTTACAGTGCTGGCATGGCTGGTGCTACATGAAACTGCTGCCGTCTCGGCACAAGTCCTGTGTACACCATACAACCATGTCACTTATGCAAAGCCACATACTTAAGGTGTGTGCGTGTTTGGCTGTAACCTGCCACCTGCACTTTGGGCAGAATGACCGGGATATTTTACGTGCTACTGCAGTAACATGGGGGTGGAACGGATACTGAAATAAGAGTCAGCGCAGAAAGTTGACCCTGGAGAAGAAAATTCTCCCACCACTCCTGCAGGGATTCGAACCCCTGACCTTTCAATCGTGAGTCCGGCGCTCTAACCACTGAGCTATCCCACCCCCTAACACAGCACAGTGCACCTGTGCTGCGTACATAATTTTTGACCATTGTAGCCTTATTTTAAACCTTTCTTTTTCCTGTTCAGTTTTTAAGAATATGAACATACATGCAGACACCAAGCATACACATAAATTATAGAAGGTAAATATAAAAAGACTAAACTAGTTAGCTAGCTTGTATAATAATAATAATAACAAAGAGGATTTCTATTTGTATAACAGAGATGAAGAAGCAAAAGACAAACAATGCTCACGAGTAACAACATTGACAACGTATAGAAAGGGAAGAGGAAATCGCAGTATCAAATGATGTGGGGGTACGTACATAGCAGTTATGGTACTTAATGTAGGGGCACAAAAATATTACATGTTAATTGCTATTAATGAATATCTAGATAAACATGTGAGGATGTGAATATGGAGCATACAGATAAATGTAGTTGTCACTGTAAACAAAGTATGCATAACAACCATTTGGACAGGAATGAGGCATGCTCCATTTCTTAATGTATGATATATTGTAACTTTTTAATTGTGGTGTGCATGACAGCCTCTTTGGAGGTGTTAAAATCCTCTTTCATCATCTGCGCATTTGTTGCCCTTTGCATTTTTGATCTCATTTAGGTGACAGCTTTGGTGCTTGTACCTGGATGGTAATGTCTGGTCTTCTCAGCTTCCCATAAATCAATGCTAACAGTAACACACAGCTTTATATATATGGGGGGAGGGGGGGGGAGTGTAGGAAAAAACAAGCCAGTAATTAATTATTGAGGTGTTGTATTTAGAGCTGGAAGACCGTAAACAGAGTAAATCTGATGGAAAGAAAAAAGGTTTTTATTTTTAGAAATTTGCTTTTGAAAGACGGACCAGTTCTGTCCAGTTTTGGTTGTAGTTACAAAGACTGCTGTGCATTGCCGGTCATCTGATTTGCATAAATTTTTTCCACAAGACAGACTGCTAACGTCCTGTTCTGTGATGTCACAAACCAGAAGCTGTCTTCTTGTTGATCGTTCAGCTTGTACATTTCAGTGCTATGCACGAAGGCTTCTGTGAGCAGCTTGTGAACAACTTTGTAAGACAGACCGCTGTTGCCCTGGTTTGTGATGTCACATAGCACCAGTCAGAAAGTGAGGGAAGAAATCCAAGTTAACAACACTACTAGTGGTGTCATAGCGCGCCCTATTGCAAATGAGCCCTAGGCATGTACATTTCATGCATCAAGTTTAAAAAACAAAAGCAGGCAACAAAAATGACATCAAATATCTGCCCCCCCCCCCCCCCCCCCCCCCAAACAACACAAACTCCCCAAACACACACGTGTACATGTACACATGCATGAACATACAGTTGTGGGTGTTTAACCTTTGGCCAGTTTGGGTCTGCGTAGTTTGCAGCACGAGTTCAAACCCACTTGTCTTGAGTGGGCAGAGCTCTCTAGCTAGAAGTGAGAGGTCAGTGATATGGGTGAATATCATCATCATTGTGATTGGTTGAGATCAGCATGCTGTGTTGGAAAGTAAATTGTCAGGTAATCATGGCAGACAACCACGGGCTTGGAAAAAGAACGTGTATTACCCAACGTTCAGTCTGTGTGAAGATCGTATTACTTTTTTTATTAGATAATACAGGTAGGCTACTTTTGTCAGAAGTTTGAATGACGTAGGTCATCTGTGTGAAGATCATATTAAATAATACAGATAGGCTACGTGTATGTGAAGATCATATTAAATAATACAGATAGGCTACGTGTATGTGAAGATCATATTAAATAATACAGATAGGCTACGTTTGTCAGAAGTTTGAATGATGCATGTCATCACCACAACTTATATGCGGTACTAAGTAAAGTGTACATGAGGTTTATTGTGTTAATGTCTATTTTTGTATATTAGTGTTGTGTAAGTTTTTGCTGTTGTATTGTTGTTCAAAGCAGGACTGTTGAGGGAGGACAAGCAGTTTGGTGTTCTTTTACATTGTACAGTCTGTGTGAACATGTCAAATGGTTTCGGGGATATGTTTGAAATGAATGCTATTTTGGGGGGTGTTTTTTGTTGTTGCAAATACTGTACATGTGCCTACTTCTTGCATTTCTTTCTACAGTGTAAGGCAACTGCAGCATTGCTGTAGGCATGTGCACTGGGGGGAAGGGTCTGTTGGTCAAGTTGGGATGTGAAAATAGATTTTCAGGATCTGTAATGCCCGCCAGCTTCAAAAAACAAAACAACCAAGCAAGCTCAACTGCAGAAGTCTTTTTGCTTATCAGTACAAGTCTTTTGTATCTGTTTGTGTATGTATGTTTTACATTTCCAAAGTGGTTGGTTTTGTAGATTGACTTAATAGAGGGTTGATATATATATGTGAGATGAGTTTAGAAATGTGTGTTTGCTTATGACCCGAGTTTGACTGTCGTGAGGTGACCCCATGTGGTTGACAGGATATTAAAATCCAGTTACTACTACTACTGCTGCTTAGCCACAGGTCTTTTGCTTATCCCTAGAAAATTATTTTGGAGAGGCTTGTTTTATAATTATTATGGATGGCTCTGATAAAATGCTTCTTTTTTTTTCCTTCTGCAGAACAGGAACTCAGTGCACTAACACACACCATTCAGGCATATTATGATATATACGCATTTGATACAAAAAAGTCATGAAGCTGTGTTCATTGTTAGAGCTCTGTTAAGGGAAACATTTGTGTATTGTTAAATGAATTCCAGTAGTATTTAAATCGGCTGAGAATTTTGATCATGTCTGAATCATCAGTTAATCATGTCTTAATCATCAGTTGTGAACTGAGAGGTCTGTACTGAAACTCTCTTAGAAATGATTGAATATTGATAGTGTTCAAATTCCAGTCTTGAATTGAGAGGTCTGGACTGAAACTCTTAGAAATTACTGAATACTGATAGTGCTCAAATTGTTCCACCAAGTGTGAATCAAGACATCTGTTCAACTCACTTGACTTTGATGTTGAAATGATTTTTTTCTTCAAGTTTGAAGCATTGTCTATAAGGGACACCCTGAGATCAGTAAGATGCATGGTGATAATTGTAAAAGGTGCATGGATCAAATGATGTGAAGTTTCACTACATTTCATAATGTGAAAGGTCAGTAAAATGACAGCATCCAGTGTTCCAAGGATTTTGGTGTACTACTTCTGCATAAAGCAGACAATTAATTGGCAAAACAGATCGTAGGCAAAACTACAAATCTATAAAATAAAAAAATCTGCTAGTTCACACAACAAACAAAAAAAAAGGCAAATTCTCAAACAAATTGGCATGATGTTATTTATAGCATTTATTGTGTAGCTGTTGGTGTTACTAGTGTTAGGCAAGTTGCATCAGTTATGTTTTTGCTTGAACAGAGGCCTTTATCTTGTGAACCAGTTAAGAATCCATTTCTGAATATTAATTCTCAGGCAAAGCGTGCTGCTTGTCAGTTTTGGGGCATACCTGCTTTTTGGGGTGACTGTGTGAGAGATGTTAATCTGTGTACAAACTAATAAGATGGTGCTTGCTTTTATCATGTGTAACAAGGATTGAGGTTTGAAAAGAAGTTCTGTGTTCCCAGCCAGCTGTTGGTTTGGCAAAGTTGTGATGTCTCCACTTCATGGACAGTGACTTCTTCATGGTGGAAGTTTGAGTGGCGTCAGCGAGTGATAGATCTCCATTGTGGACATTTTGAATGGAGTTGATTTGAAGCTGTGATGTTTCAGCATCATAAGGAGCAAGTTTGCATTGATGGACATTAGTCAGTGGATTGAAATTATAATGGTTTCAGCTTCATGGGAAGCAAGTTTTTCTGTGGGTGTTTGAATGGAGTTGATGATGTGATGTTGCAACTGTGCAGGGAACAAGTTCTTTCCTTACCTTTGACATTCGAATGGAATCGAAGGATTGAAGCTGTGATGTTTTCACTATGATGTCGATAGTGAAAACATGAAAGGTTAAGAGGAATACTAATGTAATGTGACAGTACAGAACATGCCGATTTTTCAGGGTAAGCCTGAATACGTACATTTTCATTTAGCGGTTTGTCACTTGAAAAAGGGGCTTGTCTTGAAAATGTGCACATTTTGTATTGTCATTAAATTAGCGTTCCTTTTAGTCATCCTCCTTTCAGTCTTTCTACATGGTGAACATTTTGGTGTTTAAAGAGCCATATTCCATTCGGCCATCAATTAATCTGTTGCTCATATTGTTTTACTGGTCATTTCACGTTTCAGTGATGATCAGTCAGACATGTGGGAAGGCAGGAGGTAGTCTGAAATTGTAACATGGCGTAACCGGTTATGGCAGAGGTTGGAGGAAGGATGTTGTAAACTGATGGTCTGAGTGTGGGTTGCCTCTGGACTGTGTGAAGGGATTCCATTCATCTTGCCTGCCGAGAAAGAATTTCTAGGCTTCCTTCCTTGCAGCTCCTGCAAGTCTGATTAGAGGTGATTGATGGTCACAAATAAAAATGTTCCTTCTTCACTGCTGTTTTTTTTTGCTGTTAAATGTGCTGTGAGATTGCCATGAATATGTGTGACCCTCATCTCAACCCCACCCTCAGTAACTTGGATTTTTTTAATGCCCAGTCAACCAGGATGGTTGTCAGAGCAGAATACGATTGTCTCCACACACACAGAAAACGTTCAAGCTGTCAAACACTCCCTAGGTACCGGCAGCCTAGTGCAGCACAGTAAAACACAGCTGTAAAGCAAGCAAATGTCGTTTTCTCTCCACTTCTGAATCACTTATGTAACAGTGGAATTTCCCAGATTTCAGTGAAAAAACTGTTAAGAAAAAGGTAATGCAAGATTTTGATACAAGAAATTACCTCACACTGCTGTATCAGCTAATCATAGCTTCTGTGGTAAAACGGGGAATGGATTATCTATGGTGGTGTTGCGGATGGTCCTTTAGGATTTGTTTTAATGTTACTGCCTGTGTGCTCCAATTGGAAAAAATAGCACATAAATGAATACATTATTTTATACTGCAGCACCACCTAAAATTTACCCACTGTGCAAATGTCACATCTGCTAACACATCTAGCATCCATTTGCTTCCTCTCAAAATCAGCAACAACAGCAGTTATGACAAACTAACCACGGACAGTGCTAGAGCTTATTCAGACAATGTTGCTCTCCCCATTTACTCAAGTTCCGTACAATGCTACTGGGGCTTGACAGACTTTAGTCACGACCAGTGGACGCATTAGATCTAGACAGCAAATGCTCATCAGAATGGTGGACTTTGTGTAGGGGACATCAGCAGGGTCGCTCGCAGGAAATTTTGGGGGCATCCATATCCGACACGTTGCGCGTTTTACATGGACATAAAAATTATTCACCCATGCTCGTTTACGCATCCCATCCATGGAACCCTGGATGTTCTGTTGCAGAATGAAAACCTGCAAAAATTTGGCTGCATAACCCTTCAGATTGTTTGGGAGACATTTTTACCAGCTGCTAAAGGAGCATGGGGAAGAATTTCTTTACTATTCCAGTCCTCTTGGAAAAAACACATCTCCCTGCCCATAACACAGGTACAAGAGTGACAGACTGTTGGGGCTTAATGTCCACAGAAACCACATACTATACAGTTTATCTGGGACTGGACACTGGGTACAAGGCCTATGGTAGCTTTTTCAAGCACTTTTATACAAGGGAAACAACTCTGGTAAGCAACACAAGCCATATTCTTGCTTCACTCCCCTTCTCATATCTTTCAGATTTTAGTATTTGGGATTTCTGGCATTTCGGTGCTGAAACCAACTGAATTTGTTGAATATCTGCTTTGTAGTGTTCCCACATGCATCCTTGCCAATAACAGACCAATCCACTGAGTGCAACTTCTGCCCCAAAGTCAGGCAAATAACTAAGTCCCTTTTAGCCAGACCTAGTTTGTTAACATACTGCCACTGGATTGACAGTTGAGTGGTCCATTATGCTGGCAAAACATGCACAAAGACTGTAAACTTCCCTAGCTTTCTGCAGTAACATAATGGAAGTGAGAATAAATGCAGACAAGAAAAAAGTCCACTTCTTCATGTTTCTTTTATTCACATATTTTCCTCCACAGCTCACTGTGACTTGCGCATGGAGTCTTTTCGCGAGGAGCTCCTTCTGCGCTCCAGTTTACGTTCCTTAGCCTCCTTCAGTCGCATGGCCAGCAGCTTGGCGTACTCGGCAGCATCTTCCCTCTTCTTCTCTGCGCGCCTCTTCTTGCGGGCTATGCGGGCTCTCTTGCGCTGCAGCACAACTGGTGTCACAAGGCGCTGGATCTTGGGGGCCTTGGAGCGAGCCCTCTTGCCTGTCAAAAGATAGGGAATAGGGGGCTAGGTGTGAGACTTCTTGTCAAAACGGTCACAGTGAATAGGGGGCTAGGTGTGAGACTTCTTATCTGTCAAAACAGTCACGGTGAATAGGGGGCTAGTTGCGAGACTTCTTGTCTGTCAAAATGCTAGCTGTGAGACTTGTCTGTCAAAACAGTCCCAGTGGATAGGGGGCTAAGTGTGAGACTTCTTGTCGGTCAACACTGAACAGTAAAGAGTTTAGGAGCGAGACTTCTTGTCGGTCAAAACAGTCACAGTGAATAGGGGGCTAGGTGTGAGACTTCTTGTCAGTCAAAACAGTCACAGTGAATAGGGCGCTAGGTGTGAGACTTCTTCTTGGTCAACACTGAATAGTAAGAGTTTAGCAGCAAGCCTTCTTGTCTGTCAAAACAGTCACAGTGGATAGGGGACTAGGTGTGAGACTTGTCTGTCAACAGTGAACAGTGGCAGTTGAGGAGTGAGCATTCATGTCTGTCAAAACAGTCAACACAGTGAACAGGGGTCTCAGAGCCAGCCATTTTGCCTGTCAACATGGTGCACAATGACCTTGGAGTGAGCCTTTCTGTCTGTGAAAAGTCAACAGTAGGGATCTTTGACCAAGCTTTTTTTTTTAACCTGTCAACACAGTGAGCCTTTTGGCCTGTCAATGCAGTGAACAGTAAAGGTCTCGGAGCAAACATTTTTGCCTGTCAAAACAGTGAACTACTGCTCACTTCGTATTTTCCCCAGTTTGCAAATACAGTGTTCTTGTATATCCAACAGGTTTTGATCTTTTTCACTCAAAAATAAATAAATTTTGATTTTGTTTATTTTCATGCATCTACTGCGTGTCCATCTCACAACTTTGAGAATTCACGTCTCTCAAACTCCACCAAACTTCGAACAAAGCACATTGCTGGATGTAATAAATAGCAGCAGAAATGAGGCTACAAGTCTCCTGAGAATCCTGTTCCTATTTGTATAAGCCAGGATGCTAGTATGGACAGGGTTCATACAGAAAAATCCTTTCAAAATTCACAAACCTCTGCAATATGGCACAGAAAAGCAACACGAAGGTACACAACTCTTCCACACATCAGGTAAAGGGGCGCAACCCTAACTACAGCCGATGGCCTTGCACTCTATCAGTCAAAACTGATAAGAAGTGCGTTCTTTGTGATTTCGCACAGCATTTATTTTTTTATTTTTTAATTGAACTACTGTTTGGTCCTGGGAAATGCACTTTCTAACTGAGAAGCCAATAGTTTTCCCCTAGCACTCTGAAGACCACAAACTTTCACAGACGCCACTCAGTTTTCACAGACTTTCAAGGTGTTGAAAAGCATATTCCATTTCCCCAAATTTTAAAGACCTTCAAAGACCGTGTGAACCCAGCATGAAGCATCTGCTAGCTGGCTGCTGCCGGGCGGTCTGGGGTCACACATTAAGAAAAAAGAGTGGGCGGTAATGGGTGGTCTGGGGCCAAGTGGGTTAAGGACATCATGCAGACCAAGGTCATAACCCAAAACAGAACCCCCCCACCCCAATCTGCAGATAAACCTAGACATAACAGACTGCTGGTCACAGCTTCGGACACTGACCATCTTTCTCAGGCAGCGGTCTTCTGACCACATACTGTCTGACATCATCCTCTTTGGACAGGTTGAAGAGGCGGCGGATCTTAGATGCTCTCTTGGGACCAAGGCGCCGAGGCACAGTGGTGTCTGTCAGTCCAGCAATCTCACCTTCACCTTCATGCCACAAAAGAATGAACAGGCATCAACAATACATACCCTTAAGGCTCACACTTTTAAAACACTGTTATGCTTTTATTCCATGGAGAATATAAAATGCATAAGAGATCTGAAACAAGCTATAATCTAACCAATATTTTCCCAAGCACCCTTGAAAAATTCAGAATGCCACAGTGTAAATGACCAAGAGGAGTTTTCCACTGTGAGAATACAAGCTACTGGCTACTAGTTTTGCCTTCAAGGTAAAAGGGAGTGTCCAGATTGACATGCTAATCAAAATTTTAATTTAGAGGTTCATGTTCCTCTTTTTTTCCCTTCCTTGTTTTTAAAGAGATATGGCTGATATACCAGTAAACTCAATGCATACATGTACATATCAAAGTACAGCTCACACAAACAACACCAAGGAACCTTGTGTGGCCAAAAATTTTGATATGGAACATTATTTCAGTCCATCTAAATTCTAACATACAATCCATATTCATGATTAAGAATATAAAATGAGAAAACTTGGGGGGGGGGGGGGGGGGGGGAGGAGGGGGACACCAAACTTTGGGATCTTACCCTTCTTGATGATGATCAGGGAGAGGACAGAGAGGTTGGCATCCACAATGCAGCCGTGGACGCTCTTTCTGCGGCGCTCCCCAGTGCGACGGGGGCGGTAGCAGCTGTGACCCTTGCTGAGCAGCAGACGAACACGGCCGTTGGTTAGCACGCCCTGCTTCATGGGGAAGCCCTGCTTGTCATTGCCACCCGTGATGCGGAACACGTAGCCCTGAACACACATTTAAAACATTTATCTCAATCTCATGCATTTTTTTACAAAGTGGGTCGGGGAGGTGGGTATTGAACACATCACTGAACATTTTTCTAAAATTACAAATTGTGTTGAGATTGGTGGTGGTGGTGGTGGGGGGGGGGGGGGGGGGGGGTGCAAGAGACTGAGAGAATGACAGAACACTTTCTCTTTCATCACAAAGCATGTGATACCACTGATAACACATCCATTATCAAAGTCATCAATCAGTTTGTTTATTTTTTATATCTCAGACAAAGCATCATTCCCAAACACAAATTTCCTTCGTCTCAAATCAGATTCAGGAGAATAGAGATCACAGCTCTGGCGACACATTTTTTTCAATCATAATCATTTGGAAAGGGGTAAATGTAGGCGAAAATACAGCACACAACCCTTTACGGTGCTTTCTGCTTCAATCAAAACTCATGTCCTGAACCCTAGCTTATATGGACTGCATACAGTGTGAAGATGGCGGAAATTTGATTAGATGTCATCTTTTTTCTCATTCTATGAAGATAGCTGAAATCTGATCAGATGTCATCTCCTTTCTTCTCATTCTACCCACCCACCACTGGAAATGCCTGTGTGTGTGTGTGATGAAATAAGCATATCCTTACGTCTTTGTAAGTGCTCTGAGCTCTTACAAGATGGGACACCATAAATAATCTATCATTCTATGAAGATATTTATGGTTCATAGGATGTAAAAAAGATTACCCTTAGCCCCAAACCCGTCTCATATTACAGAATAGAAAAGATGGAAGGTTCAAGAACTATTTCAGCAGTCAAACAAACACAAAACAGGCACCTACAGAATAGATTTTAGAATATCACCCATGCACACCACTGATTCATCCCAGTGTTAGGATGATGGAATGCTTATGAAAAACAGGCCATGTTCAACTCTTTTCTCCAGCGCAAACCCTTAAAGAGCCCTACCGAGTTTCTCCTTAGTGGAAGGTGGCTGCCTACTTCAAACTTTAAGAAGTGTCTGCGTGGGGAGTGGGGGGTTATGCATGAAATTCTTTTATTATCAGGACAGGCCTTTGTAAATCCTCATCACCCCACAACACACACTCCGAGCATTGCTTTCTGGCACCTTCCTCCAAACTCTGCCAGATTTTGTTAGGTCACTGAAATAGTACTGTTTATCTCTGCACAGCTGTCCACTGACACAGTCAGTGCCCTCCAAAAGGTTTGGGTACTAATATGACTATAGAAGCAACCTTGTGCCCAAACACGCACGTAAACATGGTGTAGCCACCCGAGGTTAAAAGAAGAAGAAAAACGTTCTGCCTCAATTCAAACGATTTTGGTTTTATTTGAGCTGGCATAAGCAACATGGTCAATTATAAAACAAACATCTGATATAATTTGAGTTGTTTGTAACAAACTTACTACTGTTTCAAGTGTTTGAGCACCAACAAAAAAACTGCTCGTTAGCCGAGTTTTCTAGACCCTATGGCGTAACTCAGTAAATACGGAAGTGGTTGAAAGAAGATGTCGTAAACCAGTGCTTGGAGTTTGCCCACAACAGTCACTGAAATGCCAACCTGAAGGTGTACTTACTTTCCATTCATCACCGAGGGATTCAGCGGATATCTCTGCAGAAATCCTTTTCTCGTAAAATGGACGCAGCTTCTTTTCGTCGTCGATTTCGACAAGCTTCTGGCACCCAGTTGCTGGGTAAGCTATGTTGAGCTGTAACAGCAAGACAAATTATTAAAGCAACTTATTCAACAAGCTACGGATATTCATTTAGTTCAACTCCGAGTGTGCGGAAAACAAATCCAGCGATGTGTGATGTGCATGTCTAGTTGCAGCTTATTCAATCCGAATAATCCTTCAAATAAACGGGGATCCGATTCTGCTATACGTGGTACCTGATAAGCTGCATAGTAAATCTGTTAGATTTTGTTAATATTTACTTCATGCAGAGAACAAATATTGGAGAAAACCAAAAAAATCTATCATGCCTTCATTTTGTCACCCAAGTGCTTCGCTTGGTCTACCGGAAAAGGAAGTCGATAAGTAAATAGTCTCTAACCAAAAGTGTCTTTTCTTTTCAACATGCATAAGCACAAAAGTTGCTCTAGTTATATCCCATATAGATGTAGTAGTTATTTATTTATTTTTCTTTTGAATAAAATGACAAATTTGTAGAATTGTTCATGTTTTATCGCTAAAGCTTTGTTCAATTATGTGCAAGAGAGTTTAAATGGCGGGAGTATGGATAGGAAGACAATTTTCAAGAGGTCTTTGTAAACCTATTTAAAGGATCGTTTTGTCCCAACGTTGTCATAGGTACGTTCCATGTTTTTTTGAAGACTAAGGGCGGCATTGATTTCATGGTGAAACGGCATGTAACAAAGTGTACTGACGTTTGGTTTAGAGCCCTTATTTAACAATATAGTACCCGCCCTCATCGCACTAATTATGAGTTCTAGTTCTATCAAAAGTACTTTCAAAACTGTCAAACTGCAACAAGGACAAGGTAAACCGACTTTTCTACCGATTACCGAATTTGACAAAGTAACTCGGTGAGAAGGGAGCTGATCTACGGGAAGCTTTTATCAAACATACATCAACAAAGTAAACTTGCAAAGTAGCATTAGCAGACATAATAAACAAGTGTCCTCGTTTTGTTAGAAATACACCACAGTTCTACTTTAGTAGTATAAATTAGGCCTACCACTTGTACCAGAAAATTATGTTGGATTACATTTATAGTTTTAAGCTAGAAAAGAGCACACAAAGCAAGACATTCTTCTTCTCTAAAAAAAAGTTTCCAACTTCAACACTCAGAAGACCGACAGGCTAACGTCTAAAAAAAAGCCTGTGGAAAAGGTGGAGAATTTTTTGCTTTTTGGTTCTCTTGCCATTTCTTCTTTTTTGTTTGTGTGTCTGTGTGTGTGTGTGCTTAAAGTATTGCTTTTTGATGTCGTGTGGTGTATTTCTAACAAAATCAGCAATTGTATTTGATAATGTTCCCTGTTTCAGTGTTTGCTAGTTTGCAGAAGAGACAGAGTGCAAGTTTATCCATCAACAGCAGTCTGGGGTTGTATCCTAGTCCAATGAGTGGGGATAGCTCAGTGGTAGTGTGCTGGACTCGTGATTGAAAGGTCTTGGGTTTGAGGAGTGGCAGGATCATTTTCTTCTTCAGGGTCAACTTTTTGTGCTGAGCCTGATTTCAGCATCCATTCCACCCCTGTAGCAAGTAAAATCTGGTCAGTCTGCCAAAAGTGCAGGTGGCAGGTTATTGCTAAACACACATGCATGCACCTGACATATACATGTCATGCGGCTTTGCATGAAGTGACAGTGTAAACTTGTGCATGTGTACTGTGATGGCAGCAGTTGCATGTGGCACAAGCCATGTAACAACCAAACAGCACTGTAGTCTGTAGGTACACCATTTCAATGCCAGTGGATATAATTGAAAAATGTGCTATAAAACTATTAAAAGGCTACAGTCACCCCTTTCAGAATCACATGTGACAAGAGCGTAATGAATCTGCTCAATGGCAGAGAATAGCACTATATAAAAGCAATCAATAATAATAATAGTTAACTTTAGCATCCCAAATTCAGGGATGTACTTATCATGCAAATTGCATGCATTTCAGTTTAGAATTAGAGTAAAGTGAGGTCAAACAATGATGAGATGACCATGATTTTGGGCGGATTTTTATTTATTTTTTAGCAAATAACTAAATAAGCTTATAAAGTATAAAGTTCTGCAACTACCATTAATACCAGCACCACTGTGCTCCATTTTGCATCAACAGAGCTAAGTCCTGTCCTGTGGAAGGAGAAGAGCACATGCTTCTATAGTTCTAAGATTTCTGCTTGCTGATACAGTGATAGCTTATATGTGGAATGGCAAAATAACGTCATCATGTCTGTAGCACTGATCTCATCACTCATGCAAGTATCTTGCCAAATAGAAGTTTTATAGTACATTAGTAGGGCCTAATCATTAGGCTAATGCAGATCTAATCATCTATGCAAAACAGACTGGACACATCACATGGTCAGGTACAGAGAGAGAATGGTGTATGGTGACAGTAAATTTAAATAAGCTAAAAAGAAAATGTCATCTTTATATATTTTCCTTTAAATTAATCTGGTTTTAGTAAATTATTGGATGGAATGGTTGAAGATGCCATCATGTCCTAGCCTTATGTAAAGTTATAACTAAATATAAGTTATAGAATGATCTCCCCCTCCCTTTAAATTTTTATTTTTTAATTTTTTATTTTAACAAGGGCAGTGTTAAACTTGTTGAATAACTTGAAGGGACTGACTTTTCAAAATGTGTGTTTGATGTTTGTGTATTATAACAAGCAAAAAGTTTTTCATTTATGTTGCATTATAATTTGTAAGTAAGTTGGTATTTTACACCCAGTCAACCGGTATGGTTATATCAGGGCGATTGTATAAATATATTGGTATAATAGCATTATTATATGATATATGTCGATTCATTTTATTATTTATAGAGCTGGCCTGAGAAAGGCCCCAAAAGGTTTACATACATAATAATTAATATATATAAATTATAATGAGAAGATTTTTGAAATGTGCAATAATTTAATAATATTAATAATAAAAAATAAAGGTTTCATTGTCCCGAGGTGACATTGTGCAGGACATTGATTTTTTTTTTAAATTGATTAAAAAAAAAATCTAGTTACTCATTTTACTGACTTTTTAACCAACTAACTTTACTAAGTAAGTTATGTCATTTGTTTTGATTCCAAAAAGATGCCCAGTATTAAACAATGTAGTACTACTTCTAGTTCTAGTAGTAGCCAATACTAGCAATGTAAGATTTTTTTTTTTTTAAATATGTAATTATATTTAGAGATTTTGGTAATGTTCTGTCTGGCATAGTGTCAGATAGTAATTGATAGTGGCACTGACATTTTTTTTTCTACCTGTGACTTGATAGAATTGTCCTGGGTACAGGAATGAAGGGATGGAGAAAGACTTGTCCCAAGTGAACTTTGGTGTGTCACAATCAGACCAGTTCATGGTTCCAGCCTCGCAGGTGGAGTCCCAAACAGACCCTGGAAAACATTTGCCAGCTTTACAGCAGGTACATTGGATTTGGAGTGACATAGTCACCCATTGATTTAGTCTCTCTCAAGTCTCAAGAGTCAGATAGTGAAATATATTGGGCGGTTCAGATGGGGTTGTTAACTCCCTTGACTTTTGCCAGGCGTCGCTTAAGTCCCTTGGCAGTTGGCTGCCTTTACTTCTGGTGCGTACTTTCTTCACAGTAGAAGGCAGTGACAGTGAATTTTTGAATTTTACACTGCCAACTTTAAAGACATTTTTAGAGGCCTGTAGTCAGAATGTGTCTGGCGACAAGCAATAACTTGTTGCTTGTGCTATAGGATGCCCCAAAACACTTTTTTTTCCACAAACTCATGATCTTCTGGTCAGCCAAAAAACAATGCAAAGACACTTTTTTTCCACCCTTCATCCCATTACCCCGGTAATTTCTGCAACTGCAACGGTGGTGGCAATTGTACTGCTTCGCAATTCTAGGTTCAACTTCCATTGTTATACGCAGCATGAAGCAACGCCTACTCAGAAATCAGCCCGGAAGTGACGCTGCGACCACTCGTGACTTCTTGCATGAAAGATTACAAAGGGCATTCACTCGTGCAACCACCTTCACTGAACCGCCCAATACTATTGCTATAGACTGCTCACTAATCAAGCCTGTGGGAAATTCAGTATGTCAGTCAGAGGAATCTGACCTTTGTGCCAATGTCACATAATTTATCTAATGAAGCATGAAATCGACTTTGATTGCTTTTGTGGAAAAGCATAATTTGCTTACCTGTGCACCAGTGATTAGGTCAGTTATGATTTTTGTCAGTTGATTTTTAGTTTTACCTGCATGCACATTTTGTGCAGGTGGAAGAGGGGAGTGGAAATCACAGTGATTCAGAAGTTGTCTACCCTGTCATGGAGACTTCTGGAGGACAGTCAGGTAGTTTTTATGTTCATCAACTTCATGTCTGACTAAAATATAATCATACAATAATTAATATACATGCATCTGTCCTCTTCTTGTGCGGTTTTGTGGCTGTGTAGTTGCACTTTTCTTGCAAAGTGGAAAAGAATATGGCTACAATATTACATTTCTACCATGTAATTTGTGTAAGCCTTGGACTTGGTGATGTGCCAGTCTTTTTGACTCTTTAGTGATAAGTTTTTTCTGATGTCTTGCGACAAGCAGTCAAAGACTAATGAGTGTAACCTAACCATGTTAACTGCATGTCATTCTGGCCAGTGATTTCATTGCAGTGGAAATGTTTTCTGTCCATGCATGGTCTTATCATGGTACTTGGTAGTGTGGATCTATCATCGTACTTTTTGATTGATTGATGATCGCTTATATAACGCTATTCTCTGCTCTCTTGAGCAGACTCACTGCGCTCGTATGTGGTTCTGCATGAGTGACTAGCTTTATAGCACGTTTTTTGAATATCCACTGAAGTGGTGTACTTACAGCGCTGGCATGGCTGGTGCTACGTGAAACTGCAGCCGTCTCGGCACAAGTCCTGTGTACACCATACAACCATGCACCATGTCACTTCATGCAAAGCCACATACGTAAGGTGTATGTCTGTTTAGCTGTAACCTGACACCTGCACTTTTGGCAGAATGACCGGGATCTTTTACGTGCTACTGCAGTAACACGGGGGTGGAATGGATACCGAAATAAGAGTCAGCACAGAAAGTTGACCCTGGAGAAGAAAATTCTCCCTCTGTTCCAGCAGGGATTTGAACCTGCGACCTTTCAATCATGAGTCTGGCACTCTAACCACTGAGCTATCCCTGCCCCCTTGTAGGCGTAGGGTCTGTCGTTGTGTCCCTGATTCCAATGGCAATGCTGTGAGAGTGTTTTGTTGTCCGTGCAGGTGCTGTTGTTCTGGTCACAGACAGTGAGGTAGAAGGAGCAGAGAAGCAGGAGGTGTCGGGTGATGCTCAGGTTGTTGAAGACACAGTGAGGTAATGCATTCAGGCTGGTTGTGTGTGTGTGTGAATACAGGCTTAGAGTAAAAGCTTTCTGTTTATTAAGCTGCCCTTAATGAAGTAGAAGAAAGAGAGAGAGAGAACTCAAACTTGAAAACTTTATTTTACAAGGATTGTACTTTGTAGTTTAGATTCAGTCAAAAACCTGTCTAACAACTAGTCCTTTCTAAGGTACTGATGAGTAAATATAAAATTACAGGTATCATTTATATAGGCACGAATGAGTGTGATAAATTTTATGCATGAGAATTTCCACACAAAACATAGCATGTTCACAGCGCCAGACGCACACTTGCATACATCACTCAGTTATAAATACATTATAAACATACAACCAGCAAAGAGAGAGAGAAGCCTAAAGGCTCTGAATTTCTAAAGTTGCTGCATTAACTTGTGATCATCTGTTGCCATGGTATTGGTAAGCTGTGTGATCGCAAAAAGAAAGTCTAATTCTAAATATAATAGACGATCTTCGGAAATCCAGGGGACTGCACTCGGTAAGTGCCAACAGGCATGGTCTGTATATGTATATAGGTCCAGGCCTGCTGGTGTAGTGCATAGTAGGCACGCTTTTGTTTGGGGTACAGTGAGTACATGGGCAAGATGACATACCCGTAAACAAAAGCAGAAAAGGCATCAGAAACGCCGATCAAGCGCTCACTGTTCGGGGGGAACATGCAGATTGGATAGTAGGTTCCCCCAGCTGGTAGTCTAGCATAAATTATAATAGGTCCATGCCTGAAGATCTAAAACTGTTGCAGATCGGCTCTTCTCAGCTGCTGCCTCCATTCAGGGGACTTCACTCTCCTGGAGTAAGAAAACACTGTCAAATTATCTTTGTCTATTAGTTCCGGAAATCGTCTGTTGACAACATTGTCCCGAGTTGTTTCAGTAACTTGCGATCATCTGTTGCCATGATGAACCATGCGATAACAAAAGAAAGTAATGGTCCAAAGTTGTTTCAGTAACTTCTGTTGCTTTGATGAGCTACCTGATCACTAAATAAAGTCTAACCAACTGCCCAAAAGTCTTTCAGTAACTTGTTATCTTCTTTTGCCTTACACAAGTTGGAGAACTGTTGGTGGGCGGAGCTCTGGGAAAGTGTTTCATTTTATGGGTGTCAGTTTCTGGCTGTATGACAGTGAGGACAATCCTGATCTGGTGGGTGGAACAAGCAGTGATGATGTGGCAAATGTGACAGTGGTTGCCAAGGGTGATGTAGCGCAGATGGAGCAGGACGCCAGCCTCTTGTCACAAGATCTCTTCCAAGTAAAGAGAGGTATGTGCAACATTCAGTTGAGGTCAGTCAGGTGATTTCTGTGCCTGTTGGTTTGCTCCTCAGTTGTTTTGTGAATACAGGGGAGAATGAGGTTGACCATGAAAAAAATGAAAAAAGGATACCTACCAGTACCACCCTCATCAAAAAACAAACAAACAAAAAATTTGCTACAGGATCAGGAAAAAAATGTTGACTGGCATGAACACATGCTGCAGATATCAGTTACCATCCTTGAACTTAAAGAAGAAGCTAGAGCTTAAAAAACTTAAAGCAGAAGCTGCTACACGTTCAGTAGCGGCTTGTTTAAGCCCCAGTTCCATTTTGTCATGGATTTTACTTCAGTTTGAGTGTTCAGCAGGGCTTTGTTGAAACTTGATACTAATGGTGATGATGATGTTGGAGTTACAGAAGAAGAAGAGAGCCCCATGGCCACTCCGTCACGGCACTTTGCCAGCCTGCAGCTGTCTGGACAACCCATGCTGGTTCCTGAAACAGTTGAGGAGAGTCTGTAAGTTGTCTTACCAGCCATTGTGCTGATTCCAGCTAAAAGGCACCTACTTTCTGTTTGTTGAAAGTCGTTGTAGAAGTTTGTGTGTGTTTGCAATTAGCTGTTGCACCCACTGTATCCTTTGGTCTTTTTTCTGTCCTACACCTGTTTCTTAGCTGTTTGTCTTGACAGTCTGTGTCAGCTTTCATCAAGGTGGTGGTGTGTTGCACCTTTATGTGGGTGTTTGTGTGGGCATTTTTGGCCATGTAGGGGTGTGGATGATTTTTACTGTGGGGGGTGGTGGTATTCCTATAGCTAGCCAAGGAGTGTGTATTTGGACGAGTAGATGGCCATGTGTAGGTGTGGGCTTTTACGGCAGATGATTTTGTGTGTACGGTATCACTATTACAGTATTGGGTTGTCATTTTGCAGGATTGTGGTGGTTTTACATTTGTTTCTTGGATTTTAACTAAAGTGGTATTGTTGATGACTGTGCAGTGGCCAGATCTGCCCCTCCCCGGAGGCCTATGGGGACATGCCACTCATCATCCCTAGCACTCCCACTGTGACCCCAGCTGGAGAAGGTGACCCAGATCTCCCTGTTGGCATCGCCTCACAGTGGCTGTCTCTGTTTGCCACAACACACAGTGGCTGTCTCTGTTTGCCACAACACACAGTGGCTGTCTCTGTTTGCCACAACACACAGTGGCTGTCTCTGTTTGCCACAACACACAGTGGCTGTCTCTGTTTGCCACAACACACAGTGGCTGTCTCTGTTTGCCACAACACACAGTGGCTGTCTCTGTTTGCCACAACACACAGTGGCTGTCTCTGTTTGCCTCACCTGACAGTGGCTCTCTGTGTCATCTGACAGTGCCTCTCTCTTGCCTCACCTTATGGTGGCTCTCTCTGCCTCGCCTCACTGTGGCTCTCTGTTTGCCTCACCTCACTGTGGCTCTCTGTTTGCCTCCCCTCACTGTGGCTCTCTGACTCACCTCACTGTGGCTCTCTGTTTGCCTCACCTCACTGTAGCTCTCTCAGACTGTTTGCCTCACCTCACTGTGGCTCTCTCTGCCTCACCTCTCTGTGGCTCTCCCTGCCTCACCCCACTGTGGCTCTCTGTTTGCCTCACCTCACTGTGGCTCTCTGCCTCACCTCACTGTGGCTCTCTGTTTGCCTCACCTCACTGTAGCTCTCTCAGACTGTTTGCCTCACCTCACTGTGGCTCTCTCTGCCTCACCTCACTGTGGCTCTCCCTGCCTCACCCCACTGTGGCTTTCTGCCTCACCTCACTGTGGCTCTCTGCCTCACCTGACCGTGACTGCCTCACCTCACTGTGGCTCTGTGTCAGTGTTTGCGTCACTTCACCGTGGCTCTCTCTGTATCACCTGACAGTGGCTACATTTGCCTCATCTCACTGTGGTTCTCTCTCTGTTTGCCTCACCTGACAGTGGCTCTATCTGTGCCTCACCTGACGGTGGCTCCCTTCCTCACCTGATAGTGGCTCTCTCTTTTGCCTCACCTTACTGTGGCTCTCTTTGTTTGCCTCACTGCACAGTGGCTCTCTTTTGTTGTGTGTCTGGTGCTGATCTTGTAGCCTGAGCACCTCCAAGTGCAACCACCACACTGCTCAAGACATGTCACCTGGTTGCCCATCAGAGCATGAATTACTGACACAGCTGCTTGCCTCTGTCTTAATGCCATCCTCTCCACCCCCCCTACTTATCTCTCTGAGTTTCCACAGCGGCACTCTTCCTGTCGCTCTGTTAGTTCCAGTGCTTGTACCTGCTTCCTCAGACTTTCAGTATCTTATTTATAAGTGCAAGCTGAAAGGTGATTGTGCTTTCTTATACACTGGTCCTTCTGTCTGAAACTAACTTCCTCTGCATGTTAGAAATTAATGCTGCCACTATCAGTACTTTCAAGTCCACTCTAAAAAAACCTATCTCTTCATCCTCCAAGAGTGATTTGCCAATTGGCTCTCTCCTGTCTCAGGGGTGACTAAGTGATGGGCCTGAGTCAGTTTGTTTCTCTCCATATTTGTTTTGTGGAGAAAGACATTGTGTAACTTTTGTGCGTTGTTGTCCCCACCCATTTATGTTTTAAGGTACTTAAATATTAGGGTCTGAATTTCAGAAATAGCCATTATTATTATTATCAGTGATGTGTGATTATCTCCCTTGGTTTCCAATTTTTGGTGGTGATGGTCATGCTTGTAGTGACTGTAATAATGATGGGTTGTTTTGGAAGGGGGGGGGGGGGTTGCCCTCATTATTAATTGTACTGTTTTAAGGAAGCTATGTGTGTCAGACTCTTCTTAGATGTGTGTGTTTATGGCTCAGTGGACAGACTTAGTCAAGCATGTGAAGTTCATGTGTGTGTGTGTGTGTGTGTGTGTGTGTGTGTGTGTGTGTGTGCAAGTGTATGTTGTAAAGATTGTCCTTTTTATGTGTTGTAAGTAGACATAATGTTCTTGCCTATTTGTGAGTTTCATTGGGGTTGTTGTTTACATTATTATCTTTAGTTTTGACATTTTGTTTTCCAGTCATTCTTATAGTTTGTTTCACACTGGTTTCAGGGCAGGAAGCTGAATACATTCCTGGTGATGCAACAACATTGAACTCCCAATCAGACCAGGTTGGAATCAGTAGCAAGGACAGAGTGGCTTGTTAGCATTCATTAGTGGACAGTGTGACTTGTTAGCAGTCAGTAGAGGACATAGTGAATTGTTAGCATTCAGTAGTGAGCAGCGTGACTTGTTAGCATTTGGTAGTGGGTTGAATGGCTTGTTAGCATTCATTGGTGGGCAGAGTGACTTGTTAGTATTCAATAGAAGACAGAGTGGTTTGTTAGCATTCAGTAGTGGGCAGAGTAACTTGTTAGCAATCAGTAGAGGACAGTGGCTTGTTAGTATTCAGCAGAGGACAGAGTGGCTTAATAGCTTTCAGTAGAGGATCAGGTGACTTGCTAGCATTCAGTAGTGGGCAGAGTGACTTGTTAGCATTTAGTAGTGGGCAGAGTGACTTGTTCGCATTCAGTAGTGGGCAGAGTGACTTGTTAGCATTCAGCAGAGGACTGAGTGGCTTTTTAGTATTTGGCAGGGGTCAGAGTGAAGCAATGTTTGGATGAGAAAGCTTGTGACGGAAACATGCGTTAGTTAAAGTGAAGCATTGTTTGGGTAAGAGGGCAGTGTTTGTCTTAGGCTTGTGATAAAGGCATGCATCAGTTTGCCATATTGCCTCTTTGTTGATGTCCTCAGCTGTGTGTGTGTGTGTGTGTGTGTGTGTGTGTGTGTGCGCGCGCGCGCGCAAGTGTTTCACTATTTGTGCATGAATAAGTATGTTCAGTCATGTATTTTTATGCCTTTTCTTTGATAAAGTTGTAAAGTGCTTTGGGTCTCTGAAAGGGCTTTATAAATTCCCTGTTATTATTATTCTCCTCAGTAAAGTGAAGCATGTTTAGGTAAGGCAGGTGCCACAGACATGCATCAGTGAAAATGAAGCATTGTTTCGGTCAGGTTCGTGACAAAGACACGCATCAGTTAATGTTGCAGAGACTGATAGAAGCAGCCTCCATCATCCAGTCGCAGACCAGCAGCCAAAGGCGGGCTTCAGCCAGTGTGAGTGGAAGCATTTCCTACATCTGTGTAAACGAGATGGGTAGATAGATAAACGGTTTGTAATGTGCGTCAGCTTGTGACACATAACAAACTTTTCGCTTTTGGAATGTTAGCTTATATCATTTGACTGGCCTGTGGACTGTTTAGTCTGGACATGAAGATGATGTGATTGTTTTGTGGTCTTGTTCACGTGAGGGGGAGGAGTTGGTTTTGTTTTCCAGGCATCTGAAGGGGAGGGGTTTGTTTTGTTTTCAGGCCTCTGAGGGGGAGGGGTTTGTCTTGTGGTCTTGTCCAGGCCTCTGACGGGGAGGGGTTTGGCTTGTGGTCTTGTCCAGGCCTCTGAGGGGGAGGGGTTTGTCTTGTGGTCTTGTCCAGGCCTCTGAGGGGGAGGGGTTTGTCTTGTGGTCTTGTCCAGGCCTCTGAGGGGGAGGGGTTTGTCTTGTGGTCTTGTCCAGGCCTCTGAGGGGGAGGGGTTTGTCTTGTGGTCTTGTCCAGGCCTCTGATGGGGAGAGGTTTGTTTTGTGGTCTTGTCCAGGCCTCTGATGGGGAGGGGTTTGTTTTGTGGTCTTGTCCAGGCCTCTGATGGGGAGGGGTTTGTTTTGTGGTCTTGTCCAGGCCTCTGATGGGGAAGGGTTTGTCTTGTGGTCTTGTCCAGGCCTCTGATGGGGAGGGGTTTGTCTTGTGGTCTTGTCCAGGCCTCTGATGGGGGGGGGGGGTTGTCTTGTGGTCTTGTCCAGGCCTCTGATGGGGGGGGGTTGTCTTGTGGTCTTGTCCAGGCCTCTGAGGGGGAGGGGTTTGTCTTGTGGTCTTGTCCAGGCCTCTGATGGGGAGGGGTTTATTTTGTGGTCTTGTCCAGGCCTCTGATGGGGAGGGGTTTGTCTTGTGGTCTTGTCCAGGCCTCTGATGGGGAGGGGTTTGTCTTGTGGTCTTGTCCAGGCCTCTGATGGGGAGGGGTTTGTCTTGTGGTCTTGTCCAGGCCTCTGAGGGGGAGGGGTTTGTCTTGTGGTCTTGTCCAGGCCTCTGATGGGGAGGGGTTTGTCTTGTGGTCTTGTCCAGGCCTCTGATGGGGAGGGGTTTGTCTTGTGGTCTTGTCCAGGCCTCTGATGGGGAGGGGTTTGTCTTGTGGTTTTGTCCAGGCCTCTGAGGGGGAGGGGTTTGCAGGGCCAACGCTGGCAAGAGATCTGCCAGACTGGCAGCAGAGTCAGTCCCTTTACCTGCATCTGTCTGCATCCTCTGGCACATCGCAGCACAGCACCCAGCATCAGGTCAGCCCAGCACTTGTAACTCGCTGAAGTGTAGTAAGCACCCAGCATCAGGTCATCCTAGCACTTATGACTGTTGTAGTAAGCACCCACCATTGGGTCATCCTAGCACTTGTGACTTGTAGTAAGCACCCAGCATCAGGTCATCCTAGCACTTGTGACTGTTGTAGGCACCCGCCATCAGGTCATCCTAGCACTTGTGACTCTCTGTTGTAAGCACCCAGCATCAGGTCATCCTAGCACTTGTGACTCTCTGTTGTAAGCACCCGCCATCAGGTCATCCTAGCACTCGTGACTGTTGTAAGCACCCGCCATCAGGTCATCCTAGCACTTGTGACTTGTAGTAAGCACCCAACATCAGGTCATCCTAGCACTTGTGACTTGTAGTAAGCACCCAACATCAGGTCATCCTAGCACTCGTGACTTGTAGTAAGCACCCAACATCAGGTCATCCTAGCACTCATGACTTGTAGTAAGCACCCAACATTGGGTCATCCTAGCACTTGTGACTTGTAGTAAGCACCCAACATTGGGTCATCCTAGCACTTGTGACTTGTAGTAAGCACTCAGCATCAGGTCATCCTAGCACTCGTGACTTGTAGTAAGCACCCAACATTGGGTCATCCTAGCACTTGTGACTTGTAGTAAGCACCCAGCATCAGGTCATCCTAGCACTCATGACTTGTTGATGCAGTAAGCACCCAGCATTAGGTCATCCTTGCACTCGTAACTCCCTGTTGTAAGTCAGCCCAGCACTTGTGATTCTCTGCTGTAAGCACTCAGCATCAGGTCATCCTAGCACTTGTGACTTTTGTAGTAAGCATCTAACATCAGGTCATCCTAGCACTCATGACTTGTTGATGTAGGAAGCACCCAGCACCAGGTCAGCCCAGTACTTGAAAAAAAAAGTAGAATGCAAAGGTAGTAATATTTAGAGAGAGAGAGAAACAAAACAAAACATTCACTATGATTTGAGGATTCTGTTGAATACCCATCATGTTTTGAAAAATATCAGATGTACCTGCTTTTGTAAATACTGTTGCTGTGAATGTGTTGGACAGCTGACTCAGCAGAAAGACGTGTCTGTTGCCGGCTGTCAGTCTCAGGGAACTGTTGGTAAGATGCTGCACTGGTTTAATCACCTTAACCACCACCACCCCTCTCTGTAGCACCCCATTGACCCAGACC
>OY757550.1:15974353-16002866 GCA_963584105.1 Alviniconcha strummeri | reverse complement strand
AGAGACTGAGAGAATGACAGAACACTTTCTCTTTCATCACAAAGCATGTGATACCACTGATAACACATCCATTATCAAAGTCATCAATCAGTTTGTTTATTTTTTATATCTCAGACAAAGCATCATTCCCAAACACAAATTTCCTTCGTCTCAAATCAGATTCAGGAGAATAGAGATCACAGCTCTGGCGACACATTTTTTTCAATCATAATCATTTGGAAAGGGGTAAATGTAGGCGAAAATACAGCACACAACCCTTTACGGTGCTTTCTGCTTCAATCAAAACTCATGTCCTGAACCCTAGCTTATATGGACTGCATACAGTGTGAAGATGGCGGAAATTTGATTAGATGTCATCTTTTTTCTCATTCTATGAAGATAGCTGAAATCTGATCAGATGTCATCTCCTTTCTTCTCATTCTACCCACCCACCACTGGAAATGCCTGTGTGTGTGTGTGATGAAATAAGCATATCCTTACGTCTTTGTAAGTGCTCTGAGCTCTTACAAGATGGGACACCATAAATAATCTATCATTCTATGAAGATATTTATGGTTCATAGGATGTAAAAAAGATTACCCTTAGCCCCAAACCCGTCTCATATTACAGAATAGAAAAGATGGAAGGTTCAAGAACTATTTCAGCAGTCAAACAAACACAAAACAGGCACCTACAGAATAGATTTTAGAATATCACCCATGCACACCACTGATTCATCCCAGTGTTAGGATGATGGAATGCTTATGAAAAACAGGCCATGTTCAACTCTTTTCTCCAGCGCAAACCCTTAAAGAGCCCTACCGAGTTTCTCCTTAGTGGAAGGTGGCTGCCTACTTCAAACTTTAAGAAGTGTCTGCGTGGGGAGTGGGGGGTTATGCATGAAATTCTTTTATTATCAGGACAGGCCTTTGTAAATCCTCATCACCCCACAACACACACTCCGAGCATTGCTTTCTGGCACCTTCCTCCAAACTCTGCCAGATTTTGTTAGGTCACTGAAATAGTACTGTTTATCTCTGCACAGCTGTCCACTGACACAGTCAGTGCCCTCCAAAAGGTTTGGGTACTAATATGACTATAGAAGCAACCTTGTGCCCAAACACGCACGTAAACATGGTGTAGCCACCCGAGGTTAAAAGAAGAAGAAAAACGTTCTGCCTCAATTCAAACGATTTTGGTTTTATTTGAGCTGGCATAAGCAACATGGTCAATTATAAAACAAACATCTGATATAATTTGAGTTGTTTGTAACAAACTTACTACTGTTTCAAGTGTTTGAGCACCAACAAAAAAACTGCTCGTTAGCCGAGTTTTCTAGACCCTATGGCGTAACTCAGTAAATACGGAAGTGGTTGAAAGAAGATGTCGTAAACCAGTGCTTGGAGTTTGCCCACAACAGTCACTGAAATGCCAACCTGAAGGTGTACTTACTTTCCATTCATCACCGAGGGATTCAGCGGATATCTCTGCAGAAATCCTTTTCTCGTAAAATGGACGCAGCTTCTTTTCGTCGTCGATTTCGACAAGCTTCTGGCACCCAGTTGCTGGGTAAGCTATGTTGAGCTGTAACAGCAAAACAAATTATTAAAGCAACTTATTCAACAAGCTACGGATATTCATTTAGTTCAACTCCGAGTGTGCGGAAAACAAATCCAGCGATGTGTGATGTGCATGTCTAGTTGCAGCTTATTCAATCCGAATAATCCTTCAAATAAACGGGGATCCGATTCTGCTATACGTGGTACCTGATAAGCTGCATAGTAAATCTGTTAGATTTTGTTAATATTTACTTCATGCAGAGAACAAATATTGGAGAAAACCAAAAAAATCTATCATGCCTTCATTTTGTCACCCAAGTGCTTCGCTTGGTCTACCGGAAAAGGAAGTCGATAAGTAAATAGTCTCTAACCAAAAGTGTCTTTTCTTTTCAACATGCATAAGCACAAAAGTTGCTCTAGTTATATCCCATATAGATGTAGTAGTTATTTATTTATTTTTCTTTTGAATAAAATGACAAATTTGTAGAATTGTTCATGTTTTATCGCTAAAGCTTTGTTCAATTATGTGCAAGAGAGTTTAAATGGCGGGAGTATGGATAGGAAGACAATTTTCAAGAGGTCTTTGTAAACCTATTTAAAGGATCGTTTTGTCCCAACGTTGTCATAGGTACGTTCCATGTTTTTTTGAAGACTAAGGGCGGCATTGATTTCATGGTGAAACGGCATGTAACAAAGTGTACTGACGTTTGGTTTAGAGCCCTTATTTAACAATATAGTACCCGCCCTCATCGCACTAATTATGAGTTCTAGTTCTATCAAAAGTACTTTCAAAACTGTCAAACTGCAACAAGGACAAGGTAAACCGACTTTTCTACCGATTACCGAATTTGACAAAGTAACTCGGTGAGAAGGGAGCTGATCTACGGGAAGCTTTTATCAAACATACATCAACAAAGTAAACTTGCAAAGTAGCATTAGCAGACATAATAAACAAGTGTCCTCGTTTTGTTAGAAATACACCACAGTTCTACTTTAGTAGTATAAATTAGGCCTACCACTTGTACCAGAAAATTATGTTGGATTACATTTATAGTTTTAAGCTAGAAAAGAGCACACAAAGCAAGACATTCTTCTTCTCTAAAAAAAAGTTTCCAACTTCAACACTCAGAAGACCGACAGGCTAACGTCTAAAAAAAAGCCTGTGGAAAAGGTGGAGAATTTTTTGCTTTTTGGTTCTCTTGCCATTTCTTCTTTTTTGTTTGTGTGTCTGTGTGTGTGTGTGCTTAAAGTATTGCTTTTTGATGTCGTGTGGTGTATTTCTAACAAAATCAGCAATTGTATTTGATAATGTTCCCTGTTTCAGTGTTTGCTAGTTTGCAGAAGAGACAGAGTGCAAGTTTATCCATCAACAGCAGTCTGGGGTTGTATCCTAGTCCAATGAGTGGGGATAGCTCAGTGGTAGTGTGCTGGACTCGTGATTGAAAGGTCTTGGGTTTGAGGAGTGGCAGGATCATTTTCTTCTTCAGGGTCAACTTTTTGTGCTGAGCCTGATTTCAGCATCCATTCCACCCCTGTAGCAAGTAAAATCTGGTCAGTCTGCCAAAAGTGCAGGTGGCAGGTTATTGCTAAACACACATGCATGCACCTGACATATACATGTCATGCGGCTTTGCATGAAGTGACAGTGTAAACTTGTGCATGTGTACTGTGATGGCAGCAGTTGCATGTGGCACAAGCCATGTAACAACCAAACAGCACTGTAGTCTGTAGGTACACCATTTCAATGCCAGTGGATATAATTGAAAAATGTGCTATAAAACTATTAAAAGGCTACAGTCACCCCTTTCAGAATCACATGTGACAAGAGCGTAATGAATCTGCTCAATGGCAGAGAATAGCACTATATAAAAGCAATCAATAATAATAATAGTTAACTTTAGCATCCCAAATTCAGGGATGTACTTATCATGCAAATTGCATGCATTTCAGTTTAGAATTAGAGTAAAGTGAGGTCAAACAATGATGAGATGACCATGATTTTGGGCGGATTTTTATTTATTTTTTAGCAAATAACTAAATAAGCTTATAAAGTATAAAGTTCTGCAACTACCATTAATACCAGCACCACTGTGCTCCCATTTTGCATCAACAGAGCTAAGTCCTGTCCTGTGGAAGGAGAAGAGCACATGCTTCTATAGTTCTAAGATTTCTGCTTGCTGATACAGTGATAGCTTATATGTGGAATGGCAAAATAACGTCATCATGTCTGTAGCACTGATCTCATCACTCACGCAAGTATCTTGCCAAATAGAAGTTTTATAGTACATTAGTAGGGCCTAATCATTAGGCTAATGCAGATCTAATCATCTATGCAAAACAGACTGGACACATCACATGGTCAGGTACAGAGAGAGAATGGTGTATGGTGACAGTAAATTTAAATAAGCTAAAAAGAAAATGTCATCTTTATATATTTTCCTTTAAATTAATCTGGTTTTAGTAAATTATTGGATGGAATGGTTGAAGATGCCATCACGTCCTAGCCTTATGTAAAGTTATAACTAAATATAAGTTATAGAATGATCTCCCCCTCCCTTTAATTTTTTTTTTATTTTTTTTTATTTTAACAAGGGCAGTGTTAAACTTGTTGAATAACTTGAAGGGACTGACTTTTCAAAATGTGTGTTTGATGTTTGTGTATTATAACAAGCAAAAAGTTTTTCATTTATGTTGCATTATAATTTGTAAGTAAGTTGGTATTTTACACCCAGTCAACCGGTATGGTTATATCAGGGCGATTGTATTTATAAATATATTGGTATAATAGCATTATTATATGATATATGTCGATTCATTTTATTATTTATAGAGCTGGCCTGAGAAAGGCCCCAAAAGGTTTACATACATAATAATTAATATATATAAATTATAATGAGAAGATTTTTGAAATGTGCAATAATTTAATAATATTAATAATAAAAAATAAAGGTTTCATTGTCCCGAGGTGACAATGTGCAGGACATTGATTTTTTTTTAAATTGATTTAAAAAAAATCTAGTTACTCATTTTACTGACTTTTTAACCAACTAACTTTACTAAGTAAGTTATGTCATTTGTTTTGATTCCAAAAAGATGCCCAGTATTAAACAATGTAGTACTACTTCTAGTTCTAGTAGTAGCCAATACTAGCAATGTAAGATTTTTTTTTTTTTAAATATGTAATTATATTTAGAGATTTTGGTAATGTTCTGTCTGGCATAGTGTCAGATAGTAATTGATAGTGGCACTGACATTTCTTTTTCTACCTGTGACTTGATAGAATTGTCCTGGGTACAGGAATGAAGGGATGGAGAAAGACTTGTCCCAAGTGAACTTTGGTGTGTCACAATCAGACCAGTTCATGGTTCCAGCCTCGCAGGTGGAGTCCCAAACAGACCCTGGAAAACATTTGCCAGCTTTACAGCAGGTACATTGGATTTGGAGTGACATAGTCACCCATTGATTTAGTCTCTCTCAAGTCTCAAGAGTCAGATAGTGAAATATATTGGGCGATTCAGATGGGGTTGTTAACTCCCTTGACTTTTGCCAGGCGTCGCGTAAGTCCCTTGGCAGTTGGCTGCCTTTACTTCTGGTGCGTACTTTCTTCACAGTAGAAGGCGGTGACAGTGAATTTTTGAATTTTACACTGCCAACTTTAAAGACATTTTTAGAGGCCTGTAGTCAGAATGTGTCTGGCGACAAGCAATAACTTGTTGCTTGTGCTATAGGATGCCCCAAAACACTTTTTTTTCCACAAACTCATGATCTTCTGGTCAGCCAAAAAACAATGCAAAGACACTTTTTTTCCACCCTTCATCCCATTACCCCGGTAATTTCTGCAACTGCAACGGTGGTGGCAATTGTACTGCTTCGCAATTCTAGGTTCAACTTCCATTGTTATACGCAGCATGAAGCAACGCCTACTCAGAAATCAGCCCGGAAGTGACGCTGCGACCACTCGTGACTTCTTGCATGAAAGATTACAAAGGGCATTCACTCGTGCAACCACCTTCACTGAACCGCCCAATACTATTGCTATAGACTGCTCACTAATCAAGCCTGTGGGAAATTCAGTATGTCAGTCAGAGGAATCTGACCTTTGTGCCAATGTCACATAATTTATCTAATGAAGCATGAAATCGACTTTGATTGCTTTTGTGGAAAAGCATAATTTGCTTACCTGTGCACCAGTGATTAGGTCAGTTATGATTTTTGTCAGTTGATTTTTAGTTTTACCTGCATGCACATTTTGTGCAGGTGGAAGAGGGGAGTGGAAATCACAGTGATTCAGAAGTTGTCTACCCTGTCATGGAGACTTCTGGAGGACAGTCAGGTAGTTTTTATGTTCATCAACTTCATGTCTGACTAAAATATAATCATACAATAATTAATATACATGCATCTGTCCTCTTCTTGTGCGGTTTTGTGGCTGTGTAGTTGCACTTTTCTTGCAAAGTGGAAAAGAATATGGCTACAATATTACATTTCTACCATGTAATTTGTGTAAGCCTTGGACTTGGTGATGTGCCAGTCTTTTTGACTCTTTAGTGATAAGTTTTTTCTGATGTCTTGCGACAAGCAGTCAAAGACTAATGAGTGTAACCTAACCATGTTAACTGCATGTCATTCTGGCCAGTGATTTCATTGCAGTGGAAATGTTTTCTGTCCATGCATGGTCTTATCATGGTACTTGGTAGTGTGGATCTATCATCGTACTTTTTGATTGATTGATGATCGCTTATATAATGCTATTCTCTGCTCTCTTGAGCAGACTCACTGCGCTCGTATGTGGTTCTGCATGAGTGACTAGCTTTATAGCACGTTTTTTGAATATCCACTGAAGTGGTGTACTTACAGCGCTGGCATGGCTGGTGCTACGTGAAACTGCAGCCGTCTCGGCACAAGTCCTGTGTACACCATACAACCATGCACCATGTCACTTCATGCAAAGCCACATACGTAAGGTGTATGTCTGTTTAGCTGTAACCTGACACCTGCACTTTTGGCAGAATGACCGGGATCTTTTACGTGCTACTGCAGTAACACGGGGGTGGAATGGATACCGAAATAAGAGTCAGCACAGAAAGTCGACCCTGGAGAAGAAAATTCTCCCTCTGTTCCAGCAGGGATTTGAACCCGCGACCTTTCAATCATGAGTCTGGCACTCTAACCACTGTGCTATCCCTGCCCCCTTGTAGGCGTAGGGTCTGTCGCTCTGTCCCTGATTCCAATGCTGTGAGAGTGTTTTGTTGTCCGTGCAGGTGCTGTTGTTCTGGTCACAGACAGTGAGGTAGAAGGAGCAGAGAAGCAGGAGGTGTCGGGTGATGCTCAGGTTGTTGAAGACACAGTGAGGTAATGCATTCAGGCTGGTTGTGTGTGTGTGTGTGTGAATACAGGCTTAGAGTAAAAGCTTTCTGTTTATTAAGCTGCCCTTTATGAAGTAGAAGAAAGAGAGAGAGAACTCAAACTTGAAAACTTTATTTTACAAGGATTGTACTTTGTAGTTTAGATTCAGTCAAAAACCTGTCTAAGAACTAGTCCTTTCTAAGGTACTGATGAGTAAATATAAAATTACAGGTATCATTTATATAGGCACGAATGAGTGTGATAAATTTTATGCATGAGAATTTCCACACAAAACATAGCATGTTCACAGCGCCAGACGCACACTTGCATACATCACTCAGTTATAAATACATTATAAACATACAACCAGCAAAGAGAGAGAGAAGCCTAAAGGCTCTGAATTTCTAAAGTTGCTGCATTAACTTGTGATCATCTGTTGCCATGGTATTGGTAAGCTGTGTGATCGCAAAAAGAAAGTCTAATTCTAAATATAATAGACGATCTTCGGAAATCCAGGGGACTGCACTCGGTAAGTGCCAACAGGCATGGTCTGTATATGTATATAGGTCCAGGCCTGCTGGTGTAGTGCATAGTAGGCACGCTTTTGTTTGGGGTACAGTGAGTACATGGGCAAGATGACATACCCGTAAACAAAAGCAGAAAAGGCATCAGAAACGCCGATCAAGCGCTCACTGTTCGGGGGGAACATGCAGATTGGATAGTAGGTTCCCCCAGCTGGTAGTCTAGTATAAATTATAATAGGTCCATGCCTGAAGATCTAAAACTGTCGCAGATCGGCTCTTCTCAGCTGCTGCCTCCATTCAGGGGACTTCACTCTCCTGGAGTAAGAAAACACTGTCAAATTATCTTTGTCTATTAGTTCCGGAAATCGTCTGTTGACAACATTGTCCCGAGTTGTTTCTGTAACTTGCGATCATCTGTTGCCATGGTGAACCATGCGATCACAAAAGAAAGTAATGGTCCAAAGTTGTTTCAGTAACTTCTGTTGCTTTGATGAGCTACCTGATCACTAAATAAAGTCTAACTAACTGCCCAAAAGTCTTTCAGTAACTTGTTATCTTCTTTTGCCTTACACAAGTTGGAGAACTGTTGGTGGGCGGAGCTCTGGGAAAGTGTTTCATTTTATGGGTGTCAGTTTCTGGCTGTATGACAGTGAGGACAATCCTGATCTGGTGGGTGGAACAAGCAGTGATGATGTGGCAAACGTGACAGTGGTTGCCAAGGGTGATGTAGCGCAGATGGAGCAGGACGCCAGCCTCTTGTCACAAGATCTCTTCCAAGTAAAGAGAGGTATGTGCAACATTCAGTTGAGGTCAGTCAGGTGATTTCTGTGCCTGTTGGTTTGCTCCTCAGTTGTTTTGTGAATATAGGGGGGAATGAGGTTGACCATGAAAAAAATGAAAAAAGGATACCTACCAGTACCACCCCCACCAAAAAAACAAACAAAAATCTGCTACAGGATCAGGAAAAAATGTTGACTGGCATGAACACATGCTGCAGATATCAGTTACCATCCTTGAACTTAAAGCAGAAGCTAGAGCTTAAAAAACTTAAAGCAGAAGCTGCTACACGTTCAGTAGCGGCTTGTTTAAGCCCCAGTTCCATTTTGTCATGGATTTTACTTCAGTTTGAGTGTTCAGCAGGGCTTTGTTGAAACTTGATACTAATGGTGATGATGATGTTGGAGTTACAGAAGAAGAAGAGAGCCCCATGGCCACTCCGTCACGGCACTTTGCCAGCCTGCAGCTGTCTGGACAACCCATGCTGGTTCCTGAAACAGTTGAGGAGAGTCTGTAAGTTGTCTTACCAGCCATTGCGCTGATTCCAGCTAAAAGGCACATACTTTCTGTTTGTTGAAAGTCGTTGTAGAAGTTTTTGTGTGTTTGCAATTAGCTGTTGCACCCACTGTATCCTTTGGTCTTTTTTCTGTCCTACACCTGTTTCTTAGCTGTTTGTCTTGACAGTCTGTGTCAGCTTTCATCAAGGTGGTGGTGTGTTGCACCTTTGTGTGGGTGTTTGTGTGGGCATTTTTGGCCATGTAGGGGTGTGGATGATTTTGACTGTGGGGGGTGGTGGTATTCCTATAGCTAGCCAAGGAGTGTGTATTTGGACGAGTAGATGGCCATGTGTAGGTGTGGGCTTTTACGGCAGATGATTTTGTGTGTACGGTATCACTATTACAGTATTGGGTTGTCATTTTGCAGGATTGTGGTGGTTTTACATTTGTTTCTTGGATTTTAACTAAAGTGGTATTGTTGATGACTGTGCAGTGGCCAGATCTGCCCCTCCCCGGAGGCCTATGGGGACATGCCACTCATCATCCCTAGCACTCCCACCGTGACCCCAGCTGGAGAAGGTGACCCAGATCTCCCTGTTGGCATCGCCTCACAGTGGCTGTCTCTGTTTGCCACAACACACAGTGGCTGTCTCTGTTTGCCACAACACACAGTGGCTGTCTCTGTTTGCCACAACACACAGTGGCTGTCTCTGTTTGCCACAACACACAGTGGCTGTCTCTGTTTGCCACAACACACAGTGGCTGTCTCTGTTTGCCACAACACACAGTGGCTGTCTCTGTTTGCCACAACACACAGTGGCTGTCTCTGTTTGCCTCACCTGACAGTGGCTCTCTGTGTCATCTGACAGTGCCTCTCTCTTGCCTCACCTTATGGTGGCTCTCTCTGCCTCGCCTCACTGTGGCTCTCTGTTTGCCTCACCTCACTGTGGCTCTCTGTTTGCCTCCCCTCACTGTGGCTCTCTGCCTCATCTCACTGTGGCTCTCTGCCTCACCTCACTGTAGCTCTCTCAGACTGTTTGCCTCACCTCACTGTGGCTCTCTCTGCCTCATCTCACTGTGGCTCTCCCTGCCTCACCCCACTGTGGCTCTCTGCCTCACCTCACTGTGGATCTCTGCCTCACCTGACCGTGACTGCCTCACCTCACTGTGGCTCTGTGTCAGTGTTTGCGTCACCTCACCGTGGCTCTCTCTGTATCACCTGACAGTGGCTACATTTGCCTCATCTCACTGTGGTTCTCTCTCTGTTTGCCTCACCTGACAGTGGCTCTATCTGTGCCTCACCTGACAGTGGCTCCCTTCCTCACCTGATAGTGGCTCTCTCTTTTGCCTCACCTTACTGTGGCTCTCTTTGTTTGCCTCACTGCACAGTGGCTCTCTTTTGTTGTGTGTCTGGTGCTGATCTTGTAGCCTGAGCACCTCCAAGTGCCACCACCACACTGCTCAAGACATGTCACCTGGTTGCCCATCAGAGCATGAATTACTGACACAGCTGCTTGCCTCTGTCTTAATGCCATCCTCTCCACCCCCCCTACTTATCTCTCTGAGTTTCCACAGCTGCACTCTTCCTGTCGCTCTGTTAGTTCCAGTGCTTGTACCTGCTTCCTCAGACTTTCACTATCTTATTTATAAGTGCAAGCTGAAAGGTGATTGTGCTTTCTTATACACTCGTCCTTCTGTCTGAAACTAACTTCCTCTGCATGTTAGAAATTAATGCTGCCACTATCAGTACTTTCAAGTCCACTCTAAAAAAACCTATCTCTTCATCCTCCAAGAGTGATTTGCCAATTGGCTCTCTCCTGTCTCAGGGGTGACTAAGTGATGGGCCTGAGTCAGTTTGTTTCTCTCCATATTTGTTTTGTGGAGAAAGACATTGTGTAACTTTTGTGCGTTGTTGTCCCCACCCATTTATGTTTTAAGGTACTTAAATATTAGGGTCTGAATTTCAGAAATAGCCATTATTATTATTATCAGTGATGTGTGATTATCTCCCTTGGTTTCCAATTTTTGGTGGTGATGGTCATGCTTGTAGTGACTGTAATAATGATGGGTTGTTTTGGAAGGGGGGGTTGCCCTCATTATTAATTGTACTGTTTTAAGGAAGCTATGTGTGTCAGACTCTTCTTAGATGTGTGTGTTTATGGCTCAGTGGACAGACTTAGTCAAGCATGTGAAGTTCATGTGTGTGTGTGTGTGTGTGTGTGTGTGTGTGTGTGTGTGTGTGTGTGTGTGTGTGTGTGCAAGTGTATGTTGTAAAGATTGTCCTTTTTATGTGTTGGAAGTAGACATAATGTTCTTGCCTATTTGTGAGTTTCATTGGGGTTGTTGTTTACATTATTATCTTTAGTTTTGACATTTTGTTTTCCAGTCATTCTTATAGTTTGTTTCACACTGGTTTCAGGGCAGGAAGCTGAATACATTCCTGGCGATGCAACAACATTGAACTCCCAATCAGACCAGGTTGGAATCAGTAGCAAGGACAGAGTGGCTTGTTAGCATTCATTAGTGGACAGTGTGACTTGTTAGCAGTCAGTAGAGGACATAGTGAATTGTTAGCATTCAGTAGTGAGCAGCGTGACTTGTTAGCATTTGGTAGTGGGCTGAGTGGCTTGTTAGCATTCATTGGTGGGCAGAGTGACTTGTTAGTATTCAATAGAAGACAGAGTGGTTTGTTAGCATTCAGTAGTGGGCAGAGTAACTAGTTAGCAATCAGTAGAGGACAGTGGCTTGTTAGTATTCAGTAGAGGACAGAGTGGCTTAACAGCTTTCAGTAGAGGATCAGGTGACTTGCTAGCATTCAGTAGTGGGCAGAGTGACTTGTTAGCATTTAGTAGTGGGCAGAGTGACTTGTTAGCATTCAGTAGTGGGCAGAGTGACTTGTTAGCATTCAGCAGAGGACTGAGTGGCTTTTTAGTATTTGGCAGGGGTCAGAGTGAAGCGTTGTTTGGATGAGAAAGCTTGTGACAGAAACATGCATTAGTTAAAGTGAAGCATTGTTTGGGTAAGAGGGCAGTGTTTGTCTTAGGCTTGTGATAAAGGCATGCATCAGTTTGCCATATTGCCTCTTTGTTGATGTCCTCAGCTCTGTGTGTGTGTGTGTGTGTGTGTGTGTGTGTGCGCGCGCGCGCGCAAGTGTTTCACTATTTGTGCATGAATAAGTATGTTCAGTCATGTATTTTTATGCCTTTTCTTTGATAAAGTTGTAAAGTGCTTTGGGTCTCTGAAAGGGCTTTATAAATTCCCTGTTGTTATTATTATTCTCCTCAGTGAAGTGAAGCATGTTTAGGTAAGGCGGGTGCCACAGACATGCATCAGTGAAAATGAAGCATTGTTTTGGTCAGGTTCGTGACAAAGACACGCATCAGTTAATGTTGCAGAGACTGATAGAAGCAGCCTCCATCATCCAGTCGCAGACCAGCAGCCAAAGGCGGGCTTCAGCCAGTGTGAGTGGAAGCATTTCCTGCATCTGTGTAAACGAGATGGGTAGATAGATAAACGGTTTGTAATGTGCGTCAGCTTGTGACACATGACAAACTTTTCGCTTTTGGAATGTTAGCTGATATCATTTGACTGGCCTGTGGACTGTTTAGTCTGGACATGAAAATGATGTGATTGTTTTGTGGTCTTGTTCACGTGATGGGGAGGGGTTGGTTTTGTTTTCAGGCCTCTGAGGGGGAGGGGTTTGTCTTGTGGTCTTGTCCAGGCCTCTGATGGGGGGGGGTTGTCTTGTGGTCTTGTCCAGGCCTCTGATGGGGAGGGGTTTGTCTTGTGGTCTTGTCCAGGCCTCTGATGGGGAGGGGTTTGTTTTGTGGTCTTGTCCAGGCCTCTGATGGGGAGGGGTTTGCAGGGCCAACGCTGGCAAGAGATCTGCCAGACTGGCAGCAGAGTCAGTCCC
Source organism: Alviniconcha strummeri (assembly GCA_963584105.1). Taxonomy (NCBI): domain Eukaryota; kingdom Metazoa; phylum Mollusca; class Gastropoda; family Provannidae; genus Alviniconcha; species Alviniconcha strummeri. The sequence goes on along the minus strand of OY757550.1, from coordinate 15,990,271 downwards.
TTTACCTGCATCTGTCTGCATCCTCTGGCACATCGCAGCACAGCACCCAGCATCAGGTCAGCCCAGCACTTGTAACTCGCTGAAGTGTAGTAAGCACCCAGCATCAGGTCATCCTAGCACTTATGACTGTTGTAGTAAGCACCCACCATTGGGTCATCCTAGCACTTGTGACTTGTAGTAAGCACCCAGCATCAGGTCATCCTAGCACTTGTGACTGTTGTAGGCACCCGCCATCAGGTCATCCTAGCACTTGTGACTCTCTGTTGTAAGCACCCCGCATCAGGTCATCCTAGCACTTGTGACTTGTAGTAAGCACCCAACATCAGGTCATCCTAGCACTCATGACTTGTAGTAAGCACCCAACATCAGGTCATCCTAGCACTCGTGACTTGTATTAAGCACCCAACATCAGGTCATCCTAGCACTTGTGACTTGTAGTAAGCACCCAACATCAGGTCATCCTAGCACTTGTGACTTGTAGTAAGCACCCACCATCGGGTCATCCTAGCACTCGTGACTTGTAGTAAGCACCCGCCATCAGGTCATCCTAGCACTCGTGACTTGTAGTAAGCACCCGCCATCAGGTCATCCTAGCACTCGTGACTTGTAGTAAGCACCCAACATCAGGTCATCCTAGCACTCGTGACTTGTTGATGTAGGAAGCACCCAGCATTAGGTCATCCTTGCACTCGTAACTCCCTGTTGTAAGTCAGCCCAGCACTTGTGATTCTCTGTTGTAAGCACTCAGCATCAGGTCATCCTAGCACTTGTGACTTTTGTAGTAAGCATCTAACATCAGGTCATCCTAGCACTCATGACTTGTTGATGTAGGAAGCACCCAGCACCAGGTCAGCCCAGTACTTGAAAAAAAAGTAGAATGCAAAGGTAGTAATATTTAGAGAGAGAGAGAAACAAAACAAAACATTCACTATGATTTGAGGATTCTGTTGAATACCCATCATGTTTTGAAAAATATCAGATGTACCTGCTTTTGTAAATACTGTTGCTGTGAATGTGTTGGACAGCTGACTCAGCAGAAAGACGTGTCTGTTGCCGGCTGTCAGTCTCAGGGAACTGTTGGTAAGATGCTGCACTGGTTTAATCACCTTAACCACCACCACCCCTCTCTGTAGCACCCCATTGACCCAGACCCCATTCTTTTCCACACAAATGCAGAAATGCAGATACATAAATGCACACACATACATGTATCTGTGTGCACACACACATATATACACACACACTCATGCGCTTTTACCCCCCCCTCCCCCTGCACACACACACACACACACACAAACTTTTGTATTTCCTGTGTTCATGGTTGATTTATTGTTCTTTCTTTCTTCAAGAACACATACACACAAAAATGGTAAACAGGCAGTTAAAATTCACTCAGTATGACAAGCTGGGTTTGATCAACTAAAATTAAAATTGCACTGGTGTGCTCAGCATAACAGTTTTCTGAATAAGACACGCTGAGCTTCTTCATGTTTGCAGGTTTGTGTGATCATGTTCATTGTTGTGCCTCGATATAGCTGTAATGGTTGACTGGGTGGAAAACACCAAGTTACTTACCTGTTCATTGTTGTGCCCAGATATAGCTGTAATAGTTGACTGGGTGGAAAACACCAAGTTAGTTACTTGTTCACTGTTGTACCCAGATATAGCTGTAATGGTTGACTGGGCGTAAAACACCAAGTTACTTACCTGTTCATTGTTGTGCCCCGATATAGCTGTAATGGTTAACTGGGTGTAAAACACCAAGTTACTTGTTCATTGTTGTGCCCTGATATAGCCGTAATGGTTAACTGGGCGTAAAACACTAAGTTACCTGTTCATTGTTGTGCCCAGATATAGCTGTAATGGTTGAATGGGTGTAAAACACCAAGTTACTTACCTGTTCATTGTTGTGCCCAGATATAGCTGTAATAGTTGACTGGGTGGAAAACACCAAGTTAGTTACTTGTTGATTGTTGTGCCCAAATATAGCTGTAATGGTTGACTGGGCATAAAACACCAAGTTACTTACCTGTTCATTGTTGTGCCCCGATATAGCTGTAATGGTTGACTGGGTGTAAAACACCAAGTTACTTGTTCACTGTTGTGCCCTGATATAGCTGTAATGGTTGACTGGGTGTAAAACACCAAGTTACTTACCTGTTCATTGTTGTGCCCTGATATAGCTGTAATGGTTAACTGGGCGTAAAACACCAAGTTACCTGTTCATTGTTGTGCCCAATATAGCTGTAATGGTTGAATGGGCGTAAAACACCAAGTTACTTACCTGTTCATTGTTGTGCCCCGATATAGCTGTAATGGTTGACTGGGTGTAAAACACCAAGTTACTTGTTCATTGTTGTGCCCTGATATAGCCGTAATGGTTAACTGGGCGTAAAACACTAAGTTACCTGTTCATTGTTGTGCCCAGATATAGCTGTAATGGTTGAATGGGTGTAAAACACCAAGTTACTTACCTGTTCATTGTTGTGCCCAGATATAGCTGTAATAGTTGACTGGGTGGAAAACACCAAGTTAGTTACTTGTTGATTGTTGTGCCCAAATATAGCTGTAATGGTTGACTGGGCATAAAACACCAAGTTACTTACCTGTTCATTGTTGTGCCCCGATATAGCTGTAATGGTTGACTGGGTGTAAAACACCAAGTTACTTGTTCACTGTTGTGCCCTGATATAGCTGTAATGGTTGACTGGGTGTAAAACACCAAGTTACTTACCTGTTCATTGTTGTGCCCTGATATAGCTGTAATGGTTAACTGGGCGTAAAACACCAAGTTACCTGCTCATTGTTGTGCCCAATATAGCTGTAATGGTTGAATGGGTGTAAAACACCAAGTTACTTACCTGTTCATTGTTGTGCCCAGATATAGCTGTAATGGTTGACTGGGCGTAAAACACCAAGTTACTTACCTGTTCATTGTTGTGCCCTGATATAGCTGCAATGGTTGACTGGGCGTAAAACACCAAGTTACTTACCTGTTCATTGTTGTGCCAGGTGGCAACGGTGACCAGGACAGGTTTGGAGAGTCCCAGAATCTGCGCCTGTACCTGAGCCAGTCCCAGAATTCTTCACAGCAGCACTCAGGTGAAGTCCTTTTCTTGTTAATCAGACACAGCATACAGTGTTATATCACACCAATAGAAAGATTAATAGTGTTTCATGGCATCACAGTTGGACTGTGTATTAGCGTTATGATATACCAGTTGGACTGTATAGTGTTGTGCCACACTGACTGGACTGTGTACAGTGTTATTGCACACCAGTAGGAGTGTGTATAGTGTTGTGGCACAGTCACACCAATCGGACTGTGTGTAGTGTTAAGGCACAACAATTGGGTTATGTATATAATGTTGTAGGACACTAATCAGACTGTATATAGTGTTAATCGGACTGATTAGTGTTCTACGACACTATATATCTCATCCAATTAGTGTGGCACATTAAGTAAAACACCAAGTTACTGTGTACAGTGTTATGGCACACTAATTGGATTATGGATATAGTGTTGTAGAACACTAATCAGACTGTGTATTGGGCGATTCAGCGAAGCTGGTTTGCTAGAGTGAATGCGCTTTGTAATCTTTCGCGAAAGAAGTCGCGAGAGGTCGCAGCACACGTCCGGGCCGATTTCTGAGTAGGCGTTGCTTCATGCTGTGTATAACAGTGGAAGTTGAAATTAGAATTGTGAAGCAGTACAAATGCCAATACTGTTGCAGTTGCAAAAATTACCGTGGAAAGGGGATGGAGGGTGAACAAAAAGTGTCTTTGCGTTGTTTTGGGGCTGATCAGAAGATCGCGAGTTTGTAGAAAAAATGCGTTTTGGGGCATCCCAAAACACGAGCAACAAGTTATTGCTTATTTTCAGACACATTATGACTATGTGCCTCAAAAAATGCCTTTAACGTTGGCAGTGTAAAATTTGCAAATTCACTGTCACCGCCTTCCATTGTGAAGAAAGTATGCACCGGAAGTAAAAGCAGCCAAGGGACTTAAGCGATGCCGGGCAAAAGTCAAGGGAGTTAACAACCCCGCCTGAATCGCCCAATAGTGTTATTGCACACTAACTGGAGTATGTGTATAGTGTTGTGGTACCCTAATGAGGCTGTGTGTAGTGTTATGGCACACTAACTGGAGTATGTGTATAGTGTTGTGGTACCCTAATGAGGCTGTGTGTAGTGTTATGGCACACTAACTGGAGTATGTGTATAGTGTTGTGGTACCCTAATGAGGCTGTGTGTAGTGTTATGGCACACCAATCAAACAGTCCTATAGCTGTTATAGCACAACAGTCCTGACTGTGTAGACACAACAGCTGTTGATGGCCTTTAAACTTCGTTTTTACCCAAACCTGTCCAAGCATAAAGGTAGTCTGTTGTGAACAACACGTCAAGATTACACCCATGGATTGGTTAAAACAACATCTACTTGCTGGGCATTAAACACTAGCATCACTCCAGCTCCCAGATTTAAGATAGGATTGTTTATTGTCCATGCTAAAATCATACACAGAAATTTGTCTTTTTGCACATTATGTAACATTAAACTCTAATTATCACACACATTCACCCACACACACACGCACACATACAAACACAAACATAACACCTATGTAATTTATGGACTAGCAGCAATCACATCAGGGGATCCAGCATAAAGTGACTGTTAGATGACGGCAATCTAAAAGACTCATTAAATGCATACAGTAAACCTAACTGTCTATTGTGTATTTAACAAATCTATGTGGAAGTATATTAGTATTTGTTTGTTTCAGTTCCAGGAGCATTCAGCCTGTCACCATCAAAGGCTGCACCCGGCTTACAAATGGAGATCAGACAAGTTGGGATGGCAGCCGCAGAATCGGCCAGCCTTTCCTCGCCCAAAGAGGACAGTGCACAACTCAAGCAGAAGTAGGAATGTAGCTTCTTTTCTGAAATGCAAGCACAAAAAGGGTGGGGGGGGGGGGGGGGGGGAACCAACAAAAACAAAGCAGCCAGCTTCTTTTCTGGAGTGCAGGCACAAAAGAGACTGCAAAACAAAACGAAAAAACAGCTCAGACAAGCAAGTACAACAGCTAAGTGGTTAGTTATTGATGATGGTGATGAAGTCAGTGTGGTTTACGTTTTTTTAATTGTCTGTTGCATGAGGTTTCTACTATATGTGTTGATGGGACGTTAAAATCCAAGCAGGGATTAACTTCTGCTGTAGCTTGAGTGTGGAGGTTTTTTGTTTTGTTTGGTTGCTTGGGTACTGTTTTGTTGCTTGTGTATGTAAAAAATAATAATCAAAAACAAGATTGTGGATTGACTGCTAGCATTCTAAAACAAGATCCAAACTTATAAAAGGTTCAAAAGAACACTATTTATTAGGACAAAAACACAATTTGCTGTTTGTTTGTGTATCTGTTTTTGTCAATTTCATTGTTTATGTCTGTGATGTTTTTGGGGGGCTGCAGCTATGTATTTATGATTGTGTGATTGTCGCATCCATTCCCTTATGTCTGATGATTGCTGTTTCCTCAGGGACTATGGAACGGCTGCCAAGGCTGCCATGTCCATTGGCATGGTCCACACTGAATCTCAGAGTGCCTCAGAAACCATGTTTAAGCTGGAAAGTAAGTGGATGCCACTAGTAAGAGTAAAGTAAGCCAGAGGCTGCGGTGTTTGTTTGGAGTGCTGGGTTGAAGGACAGTTTTCATGCTCTTTCAGTTCCGTTCAGTTCGAGATGGTATTTGTCTCCTTGGAAAAGCCCATTATATGCACGCTGCACAATCTCACGAGTTTTCCCGATGTTGTCCTTGAGACAGTTCCAGGGTTCTCATTCACAGTGGTGCTTTCTGGCCTGACAATCTTCACTTCCAGTGTTCAGTAATGTTAGTTCTGCCAGTCGCTGTTTAAGGGCAGGGGTCACAGTTTAAGGGCAGGGGTCACTGTTTAAGGTCAAGATTCACTGTTTAAGGTCAAGGTTCACTGTTCAAGGACATGGTTCACTGTTTAAGGTCAGGGTTCACTGTTTAAGGGTTGCTGTTTAAGGCAGGGTTCACTGTTTAAGGGCAGGGTTCATTGTTTAAGGGAAGGGTCACTGTTTAAGGGCAAGGTTCACTGTTTAAGGGAAGGGTCACTGTTTAAGGGCAGGGGTCACTGTTTAAGGGCAGGGGTCACTGTTTAAGGGCAGGGTCTCCCCTCAAGAGAGTGTACGGCTGCACAGATGCTGGGTTTGTGGAACTCCCAGAGCATGGCGGATGTTCTGTTTGTGTTATGACTGTGTTATCTCTTGAGTCGTGCTGCAAGAAGATGTGCTTTTTTTTTATGTCAAAGTCTAAGATGCAACAAAATGTTAAGAATGTTTAGTTTGCCCCTGTGTGGTGTTAACTGGTGTGCAGCAGCCCCAGTGATGTTGACCTGTGTGTGTGTGTGTGTGTGTGTGTGTGTGTGTGTGTGTGTGTGTGTGTGTGTGTGTGTGTGTGTGTATGTGTGTGTGTGACCAGGGCCTGATGTAAGACCACTGGAGGGTCAGGGCAGCTCGGATCCTAAGGGAGAAATGACGAAGCTGAACATCTTCCAGCGAACACGGCAGGGCAAAAAGGTGGCTGCGGGAGCGCCCTCTGCCATCTTGTCAGAAGATAGGTAATATTGCCATATGTTGTGGGTACAAAGCGTGTTAGTTCTGTTCTGATTGCAGAAGTGATTCACTGTGGTATCTATAGGTCTGGGAAGGTTGATATGCTGTCCAGTTTGGGGGGGTTGTGGTTGTTAAGTCTGCCCATACTCAGCTATAATTGTGAAATTTAGTTATTTTGTTGTGTAAATTCCCAGGCTTGTGCAGTCATCCTGAATCATGAAACAGAGTTACGTGCAAATGTTTTACTTTTGTTTATTTGTCAGTTCAGTGAGCTGGAACAACAGGTTTGTGTGTGATAGGTCTGGGTTTTTTAATTTGTTAGCGCAGTCAGGTGGAGTTGTGCCATAAGGATTATGCTGGAAAGTTTCTGTTTTTTAACATGTCAGTTGAATGAGTTGGAATAATGAAATAGGATTACATGGGATATAGGTCTTGTTTTTTTTCAGTCCATCAGTGCAGTGAGCTGGAACTGTGAAACAAGATTATTTTTGAGAGTTTGTGCTTTTTATTCCTCAGCTTCATGAGCTGGGATAGTGAAATAGGCTTATATGTGATAGGTCTTGTTTCTTGTGATAGGCGGAGTAAGTACACCACTTCGGTGGTATTCAAAAACGCGCTCTAAAATAAGCTAGTCACTCATGTGGAATCACATACGAGTGCAGTGAGTCTGCTCGAGAGCGGAGAATAGCGCTATATAAAAGCAGTCATCATCATCATCATCATCTTTTGTTGATCAGTGCAGTGAGCTAGCACTGTAGAATAAGGTTATGTGTGAAAGTTCCTGTTCTGACTCGCTCATGGAACAGTTATGTGTAATGTGATGATGTGCTGTTCATTGAGCACGGTCACACATTATTTTGGCCTTGTTTTTCTAGTGAAGACTTCTTTGCGGATGTCAAGAAACTGGGAAAACCAGCAGAAGAGCAGTCAGACTCGTCAGATTCCATCCCATGCTCTCAGAACAGACCCCAGTGCCGATTCCCGAGAGAACAGGTGAAGATGGACGAGGAAGTGGTCATGGAATCAGGAGATGCTTTTAATGTTGATGTAAGTCTTGATGATACTTGCTGTGTGTGTCTCTTAATGTTGATGTAAGAGTCGACAGCACTTGCTAGGTGTGTCTCTCAGTGTTGATGACTGTAAGAATTGACAACACATGCTATGATAATTGTGTGTCTGTAACTGTGAATGTAAGAGTTATGCATGCTATGTGTGTCTCGTGAATGTAAGAGTTATGCATGCTATGTGTGCGTCTCAGTGTTTGATGTTAAAGTTAAAACACATACTGTGTGTGCCTCTCAGTGCTGATGTTAAGGTTGACAACACATGCTGTGTATGTCTCTCAGTGTTGATGTTAAAGACAACAACACATGCTGTGTGCGTCTTTCAGTGTTGATGTTAAAGACAACAACATATGCTGTGTGTGTCTCGGTGTTGATGTAAGAAGTGACAACACATGCTGTGTGTGTCTCTCAGTGTTGATGTTAAAGACAACAACACATGCTGTGTGTGTCTCTCAGTGTTGATGTTAAAGACAACAACACATGCTGTGTGCGTCTTTCAGTGTTGATGTTAAAGACAACAACATATGCTGTGTGTGTCTCGGTGTTGATGTAAGAAGTGACAACACATGCTGTGTGCGTCTCTCAGTGTTGATGTTAAAGACAACAACACATGCTGTGTGCGTCTTTCAGTGTTGATGTTAAAGACAACAACATATGCTGTGTGTGTCTCGGTGTTGATGTAAGAAGTGACAACACATGCTGTGTGCGTCTCTCAGTGTTGATGTTAAAGTTGACAATACATGTTCTGGGTCTGTCTCAGTGTTGTTGTTAAAGGTGTAACACATGCTCTGCGTGTCTCAGCGTTGATGTTAAAGCTGCCAAAGCATGCTATGTGCGTCTCTCAGTGTTGATGTTAAAGTTGACAATACATGTTCTGGGTCTGTCTCAGTGTTGTTGTTAAAGGTGTAACACATGCTCTGCGTGTCTCAGCGTTGATGTTAAAGCTGCCAAAGCATGCTATGTGCGTCTCTCAGTGTTGATGTTAAAGTTGACAATACATGTTCTGGGTCTGTCTCAGTGTTGTTGTTAAAGGTGTAACACATGCTCTGCGTGTCTCAGCGTTGATGTTAAAGCTGCCAAAGCATGCTATGCATGTCTCGAAGTGTTAGAATTGTCAGACTGTTGGGCATTGCCTGGTGAAATAACAGATGGTGCCAGTTATGCCAACTGTTTCAGACGGTGCTAGACAGCGAGCCAGAAGAAGAGGAAGGCACTCAGTCGTACGAGGTGTTTCCAGCCTTGTCCAAAACAGCCTCTCCAGCTGTTGCGGCCGCGACCACCGAGGCAATGGAAGTGGATGAAGCGCAAGGTTGGTCTGAGAGTGCAGTTTGCTTTTGCTTGGTTCTTGACACACAAGAGAGGGCTAGTGAAGAGTCTAAATGTGCATCTGTGTAATGTTCACTGTTAGGTTTTATGGCTGTTTTGGCAAGGTTGGTCTGAGAGTGCAGTTTGCTTTTGCCTGGTTCTTGACACACAAGAGAGGGCTAGTGAAGAGTCTAAATGTGCATCTGTGTAATGATCACTGTTAGGTTTTATGGCTGTTGTGGCAAGGTTGGTCTGAGAGCGCAGTTTGCTTTTGCCTGGTTCTTGACACACAAGAGAGGGCTAGTGAAGAGTCTAAATGTGCATCTGTGTAATGATCACTGTTAGGTTTTATGGCTGTTGTGGCAAGGTTGGTCTGAGAGTGCAGTCTGCTTCTGCCTGGTTCTTCACGCACACACACAAAGGAATGTGCATCTGTGTCATGGCCAGCGTTAGGTTTTATGGCTGTCATGGGAAGGTTAGTCTGAGGAAGTTGGTTTGCTTTTGCCTGGTTCTTGACACACAAGAGAAATGTGTGTCTGTGTAATGGTCAGCGTTAGTTTTTATGGCTGTCCTGGCAGGAAGCCAAGGCACAAACCTCAGCAGTGATTTTTTCTTTTCTGGCACATGATTATTAAATTTGGCTTGGGACGATGCGCCGTAGAAATGTCTGTTATTACCATTATTGTTGACAAGCATTAAAATACCCCCCACCCCCAAATAGCATCATCTTTCAGAGGAAGGATCAGATGTAAATATGGGAGAACAAATTACTATTTGATGGCAGTGATTGATGATGACGTTGATCTGTGTCTCAGTGCCAGAGCTGCTGCCGTCCACGGTCAACGTCTCGCCAAAACCGCAGCAGGAGGAAGTGCCACCAGGTGGCAGTGCGTCCCAGTCAGGACAGGCAGGCCAGCCACGCACTCTCAGCCAACACGGCAGCCAGAGTGGCACAAAACTGTCCCAGCATGCCATTCAGCAGCCCACAGAGCGTATGGGGAGTCAGACGCGACAGTCAAGCCAGCGCAGCAGCCAGGGTGATGCAAGACTTTCCCAGCGTGCCAGTCAGCAACATACAGCAGGTGCGGGGAGTCAGACTCGACACTCCAGCCAGCAACAGGCAGCTGCACAACAGCAGCCGAGTGGTGCGGGGGAAGAGGCTGGAAGGATTAGGGCTGGGAGCGGAATGCAGCAGGAACCTAGTCGGGGCAGTCAGACCCGGAGTCAGGATCGACAGCAGGCCAAGGTGAACATCAGCAACAGCAGACCGTCGCAGCTCATTTCTCAGCAGGAATGTAGCCCGGTCATGGGAGATAGTGCCCAGGCAGTGTCACCAGAATACCCCCATCCCGAGCGCGCCATACCAGTAATCTCTTCTGCCGTGACCCACCCTGGTGAGGCAGCGAAAGAGACTGGCAAAGAGAAGCCGTCGGCTAAGGTTCCTGTCCCATCTCATGCAGAAAAGGATCCCCACAAGATGTTGCAATCTTCCAGGCAGATCGCCTCCCTGGAACGCGACCCCTACACCTTTCACGCAAGTCAGTCGCAACTGGTGGAAACAGAGGGCGCCACTACCAGCAGAGCCGAAACGTCCATCAGCACATTGCAGACTGTGAGTATGGCAAATGTCTTCTGATCAGTCAGGTTTTTTTCCAGCGTGATTGTTCTGCTGATTGATCCAGCTCAAAAAGCAGAAAGTAGACTTTGGAATCAGTGACTGTGTCCTGTCGGCTCAGCCAGAGTTTTTGCCATGTCTTCTGATTGGTCTGTTTTTTTCCAGCGTGGTTGTTCAGGTTGTGGAAGAGCGAACTGAAAAAATAGAAAGTTGGAATCGGTAGTTGCGTCCTGTTGGCTCAGCCAGAATATTACTCTTTGCTGCGGAAGGTGGGAGAAGTGTCCAGCCTCTGAGAGCAGCCTAACAAATAATAATAATGTACATTTATCATGTGCTCATCAAGGCCCTGAGTGCTCACATGATACATATTAACCTAAATATGTTCTGTACACATCAAGTGTAGAGCACAGTCATACCAAAACAGTTTACATCAAGTATCATATGGACAAACAAACACACGCACTACACACACACACACACACACACACACACACACACACACACACACACACCACACACCACACACACACACACACACACACACACACACACACACACACACCACACACACACACACACACACACACACACACACACACACACACACACACACATACACACACACACACACACACCACACACACATACACACACACACACACACACACACACACACACACACACACACCACACACACACACACACACACATACACACACACACACACACACACACACACACACACACACACACACACACACATGACTGGAGCAGAATCTGGGTACTGATATTAGTTGGGATGAAAATACTGTGAGAAGAGGAAGGTTTTTCTAACAGAACGTAGAAAGATGCTGTGTGTGTGTGACTGGACGCCAACAGCAGTCATGAGGACATTCCATGATGGGAAAAAAAAACCCCCAAAAAATCAGAATGAGGCAGGTGGTGTGGGGGTTGGGTGTTAACATCAGGTGTTGCTTTTATGCCTGCTGTTTTGGTGTACACCTTGTTTTCAGTCTAAAACCATCATATTTTGGTTTTTTGCTTGCTGTTGTTTTTCAGTGCGCACCCTTGTTTCAGTCTAAAAGCTGGGGGGGGGGGGGGGGGGTAACTCAGTTAACATTAGAGATTAGTTACCCCCCCCCCCCCCAACTGTACACCCTTGTTTCAGCCTAAAAAAAGGGGGGGGGGGGGGCTGAACTCTTTTAAATGTTAGATGTTACTTTTATGCTTTGCGTTATTTATCAACACACAAGGGAGTTAATTAGTGCTCGAAATATGTGACACAAGTACATCAACAAAGACCCGGCATGCATGTAAATACAAGGTACGTAAACTCAACCAGAGGTACATCCTCAAATTGAGGGATTGAGGATGTACCTCTGGTGAAGTTTATGTACCTTGTCTTTATAGGCATTCCAGGTGTAAGTGACTCTTTGTTGTCCTTGTGTTATGTTTTTCGAGTGCAGATTAACTCTCTTGTGTGTTGATTCTACAGGAGAACTCTGGGCCTTGTTCTGTTTTAGACTGGTGTTATTTAGCCGTGCCCATCCTTGTTTCAGTCGAAAAGCAAAGCCAAAGGGTCCTTGGGGCGCAGGCGCAAGTGTCTCGTGAAAAAGAAGAAAGAGCCCAACCCAAGGGTCGAGGTGGAGAAGTCCTCATCAGCATCACCAGACAGCGGAGCCTTGTCCAAGAGTGCCACCAGGCCGTCGAAAAAGTCCCGGAAAGGACATGTGTTTACCCAACTTCAGCAAAGTGCATCAGGCTTCAAGAGACCTGTTGGACCTGCACGCAGAACCTCCAAAGGTACTGGGTGACTGGGTGTAAACCACTAAGTTACTTTCTTATTCCCCTCCAAAGGTTAAGAGGAAACATTGTTCTTGTTTTTATCGATTGCTTTAAAAATTAAAAATAGATTATAAAGCACTATTCTCCACTCTTGAGCAGACTTGCACTTCACATGTTTGTAGTGCATGCTAGTTTATTTGTTTCCGTAACCCACTGGACTTTTACAAATAATCTTCTGGGAAAGTCTGCTGCAAGGCAAGGCAGCGTGCCACATCTGCACCACTAAAAAAGAGAAAGGAAAACAAAAATACAGTTCACAGATTTGGGCTGTATACTGAATAAGTCTTAATGTGTAAATGGACATCAGAATCTTATGACTTTAACAAAACCGTCGTGTCGTCATGCTTTGGTTTTTGCCTATTTGATATTCACGGGGTTTCCACTACAGTTTTTCACTCCACAATCACAGACGGCAAGGAGCATGAGCAAGAGATGTCTGTAGATCCACCTGCCCGAGCCTCAGTGGTTCATCCGCAGTCCTTGACCTTGCATCCTCTGGCCTCCGGAGCCGCCACAAAGCGAGCATCACTGCATCAGCCCATTCCTTCCACAAGCAGTGCAGTTGTGGAGCCGATGCTGCCCACAGGAAGCCAGGACCAGCTGAAGCTGCTGAAGAGGAAGAGTGTGGAGTTCAGCAGCGCTTTGCAGTTGGGATCTTCCCCTCAGCAGGTATTTACCAGTTTTCCTATCATTGGCAGGTGGAAGATGACGGCAGATTGGATCTCAGCTTCTGATGAGTGTTTCACTGTCTTCATTTCATTGTCAGATGGAGGGTGACAGCAGACTGGATCTCGGCTTCTGACAGGTGTTTCGCTGTCTTCATTTCATTGTCAAATGGAGGTTGACAGCAGGCTGGATCTCAGCTCTGACAGGTGTTTCACTGTCTTCATTTCATTATCAGGTGAAGGGTGACAGCAGACTGGATCTCGGCTTCTGACAGGTGTTTTGCTGTCTTCATTTTATTGTCAGGTGGAAGATGATAGCAGATTGGATCTCAGCTTCTGATAGATGTTTGACTGTCTTTATGGCATTGTCAGGTGGAAGGTTCAGTAGATTGGTCTCAGTATCAACAGGTATTTCATCTGGTATTTCTCAGCATCAGGTGTACTTCACTGTCTTCATTTCGTTATCAGGTGGAAGGTGATAGTAGATTGGACAGTGTTGACAGTGAAGCCTATGATGGCACTGTGTGTGATTGTTCACAGAACAGTGAAGCCTGTGACGGCACTGTGTACAGCTGTGTTCACAGGACAGTGAAGCCTGTGAAGGCACTGTGTTTACAGGACAGTGAAACCTGTGATGGCACTATGTGTGACTGTGTTTACAGGACAGTGAAGCCTGTGACAGCACTGTGTGTGACTGTTCACAGGACAGTGAAGCCTGTGATGGCACTATGCGTGACTGTTTACAACAGGACAGTGAAGCCTGTGATGGCACTGTGTGTGACTGTGTTTACAGGACAGTGAAGCCTATGACAGAACTGTGTGACTGTGTTTACAGGACGGTGAAGCCTGTGATGGTACTGTGTGTGACTGTTTACAGGACGGTGAAGTCTGTGATGGCAATGTGTGTGTGACTCTTTTACAGTTCAGCTTGGAGGCGAGCCTGTCAGACTCCCAGTCATCAGACACAGTGCTAGAGGTCACCAAAGTGACGGAGTACGTCATGCGCTACATCAAGCGCGTCACAGTCGTCCAGCACATCAACAAAGATGACCAAGTGGTGAACGAACGGACCACTGAGGTAGGTACAGGGAACAGTTGTTTTATCTGTCTACTTGTCTGCAGCACAACTGCTTAAAGGAGAACTCAAGGTGCATGTTGACTTGAAGATATACAATTCTTCTATTTCCTTCTTATTTAAAGTCTTTTCACATAAGTGATCTTAGACCGATGTTACAATTATCACGCTAACAACATGTATCTGAAAAAAGAAAAAAAAATGGACAGATATTCTCTTTTTTTGTGTGCCGATATTTGCTCCTGCTTGCTTCATTTGGTGGTTCTATCAATGTTTATATAAAAGAAGTGCTTTTCTACCAGCAAATTTCGTTCCTTGGGGGCACAGCCAAGTTGGTTCATTTTTTTCCAGTGAAGACCTGAAAAAGAATAGAATGGTGTCTGATGTAATGAATACCTTTGCCATTCATGTCAGCCTTATGGGTCTGACATAATTGATACCTTTGCCACATGCCAGCTGTATGGGTCTGACATAATTGGTATCATTGCCACATGTCAGCCTTATGGGTCTGACATAATTGATACCTTTGCCACATGCCAGCTGTATGGGTCTGACATAACTGATACCTTTGCTGCACATGCCAGTGTTATGGGTCTGACATAATTGATACCTTTGCCACTTGCCAGCCTTATGGGTCTGACATAACTGATACTTTTGCCGCACATGCCAGCCTTATGGATCTGACATAACTGATACTTTTGCCACACAAGCCAGCCTTATGGGTCTGATGTGATTGGTACTTTGTGTGACTCATTGTTGACTGGCCATCCATGTTTGACTCATGTTGACTGGTCATTCATGTTTGAGTCATGTTGACTTTATCCATGTTTAACTGTTGACTGGCCGTTCATGTGCAACTTACTGTTGACTGGTCATCCATGTTTGACTGGCATGTTTACTGGTCATCCATATGGAACTTACTGTTGAGTGGTCACCCATGTGTAACTTACAGTTGACTGATCACCCATGCATGACTTACTGTTGACTGGCATGTGGTTGCAGGAGGAATCGGATCATGAAGTGATCGAGGAGACTAATGTCATCAAAAAGCGTCGCCTGTCCATCCCTCCTTCCCCATCGCGCAGCGCCAGCACACTGACTTCAGGTGACCTTGCAGACATCAGCAGCTCCTCACTGTCAAACAAGGCCAGTTCGGGACCGTCCAGTTTAGAGAGAGCAACGTCCAGTCTAGAGCTGTCCCACCCTGCAGTCTTGCCTTCAGCCATCACCTCTAGAGGTTCAGGTGAGCATTTGTGCATCACAGGGAGAGCTGCGTCCAGTCAGGAACTGTCCCAACAGCCTTACTGTCAGCCATCACCTCTAGAGGTTCAGGTGAGTGAGTGTCCAGCATGGGAGAGCTATGTCCAATCTGGAACTGTCCTAACAGCCTTACTTTCAGCCATCTCCTCTAGAGGTTCAGGTGAGTGTCCAGCATGGGGAGAGCTGTGTGCGGTCTGGAACTGTCCCAACAGCCTTACTTCAGCCATCACCTGTAGAGGTTCAGGTGAGTGTTTGTCCAGCATGGGGAGAGCTATGTCCAGTCTGGAACTGGCCCAACAGCCTTACCTTCAGCCTTCACCTCTAGAGGTTCAGGTGAGTGTTTGTCCAGCATGGGGAGAGCTATGTCCAGTCTGGAACTGGCCCAACAGCCTTACCTTCAGCCTTCACCTCTAGAAGTTCAGGTGAGTGAGTGTACACCATGGGGAGGGCTGT
>OY757550.1:15944017-15974153 GCA_963584105.1 Alviniconcha strummeri | reverse complement strand
GTTCATTGACCTTCGTGTTTTCTCCTCCCAGAAAATCATCTTGTGTTTGTTGACCTTCATGTTTTCTCCTCCCAAAAAATCATCTTGTGTTCATTGACCTTCATGTTTTCTCCTCCCAAAAAATCATCTTATGTTCATTGACCTTCATGTTTTCTCCCCCCCGCCCCACCCCCCAGAAAAAGTCCACAATGCTTCCTCTGAAAGTCTGTGTGTGTTGCTGGCAAGGAAAATAGGACAAAAGAATGTCTGAAGTAAAATCCTCTCATCTCTTGTGTTCATTGGCCTTCATGTTTTCTCCCCCCTGAAAATCCTCTTGTGTTCATTGACCTTTGTGTTTTCTCCCCCCAGAAAATCCGCTTGTATTCATTGACCTTCATGTTTTCTCCCCCCAGAAAATCCTCTTGTGTTCATTGACCTTCATGTTTTCTCCCCCCCGAAAATCCTATTGTGTTCATTGACCTTCATGTTTTCTCCCCCCCCCCCCCCCCCCCCCCCGAAAATCCTCTTGTGTTCATTGACCTTCATGTTTTCTCCCCCCAGAAAATCCTCTTGTGTTCATTGACCTTCATGTTTTCTCCCCCAGAAAATCCTATTGTGTTCATTGACCTTTGTGCCCCACCCCTCCACCCCCACCCCAGAAATCCTCTTGTGTTCATTGACCTTCATCCCCCCCCCCAATCCTCTTGTGTTCATTGACCTTCATCCCCCCCCAATCCTCTTGTGTTCATTGACCTTCTTCCCCCCCCCCCCCCCCCCCAGTCCTCTTGTGTTCATTGACCTTCATCCCCCCCCAATCCTCTTGTGTTCATTAACCTTCATCCCCCCCCCCCCCAGTCCTCTTGTGTTCATTGACCTTCATCACCCCCCCCCCCAATCCTCTTGTGTTCATTGACCTTCATCCCCCCCCCCAATCCTCTTGTGTTCATTGACCTTCATCCCCCCCCCCACCCCACCCCAATCCTCTTGTATTCATTGACCTTCATGTTTTCTCCCCCCAGAAAAAGACTGCGGCACAAGGGCAGCGCTCCCCCAGAAAGTCTACACGTCGCGCGCCAGCCGACTCCAGCCAGGAGGAGAGCAGACAGAGCGTAAAGATGTCGCCGCCGTCAGAATCTCAGAGCTTTCTGCCAGGCAGTGGAAGTGGGGGGTTCACTGTGGCTGCGTCCGGCAGCAGGAAGAAAGGCAGCAGCAGCAGCGACAGTGCTGACAAGACACTCCGGAAGCAGACTGAGACAACTCGCTCTCGCACAAAACGTAAGGGAGTTTTAATGTGTGTGTGTGTGCATGTGTGTGCGTATGCGTGCATGCATGTGTGTGTGTGTGTGTGTTTATGTGTCTGTTGGTGTTGCTGTTCTTCTTAAGGATAGAGATGGTTTACGAGAGATAGCCTGTATTATGCAATTCATGTTTAAACGGATCGCCCAAATGGCAAAACGTAATGGAGTTTTGATATGTGCGTGTGTTTATTTGTCTGTTGGTGTTCCTGTTCATCTTAAGGACAGAGATGGTTTCGGAGAGATAGTCTGCATTATGGAATTCATATATAAACATATCAATCAAAATAGCACCTTTGTCTTTGATTTGCTTGTTGACAGGGTGGCAATGCTGGATCTTCTAGTGTGTATGTATGCATGGGAAGTTATGAAAAAGAAACATTTTTTTATTTTAGAATTGCTTTCTTTTATGTATGTGTGCATGAATATGTATGTATGTATGTTGTGTATGTATGTAAGTAGTGACTTGTGTAGATTTTTTTTTTAAAGGAGATGAATGTGTTCAATACAGTTTTCTGTTGCACAGGTTCTGGGACTTCAGGGAGCAGCAGCAGCGAAAAGGAGATAGCTGAGTGAGTGTCAGTTCCTTTAGGGGACACCTTTCTTTCATTCACAATTCATCAGTTAATGCTAGAAACTTGGGGGTGGGTGGGTGGCAAGGGGCGGGCGGTGAGGGGGCGAAACCTGAGCTTGAGGGCCAGAACACAGCAAATCAGAATGACAGTCCTTCATGAATGGGAAGTGGTCAGGGTCACTGTGTGTGCACGGAGACAAATATGTGTAAGAAAAGCGGCAGAAAGATTTGGATTGGTTGTAATGGGTTTTTTTGGTAATGGGGTTGTTGTTATTATTACTCACAACAAGCACTCTGCCCTAGTGATACCCTGTCATATTACTGGGATGCTGGTGACAGAAATGCTGAGTGCATGGGCGAATGGGTAACGTTGACCACAGTGACAACGCTACAGGTACAGGTGATGGGCTGTTGTGGTGGAAGTCTGTTAACCCTTGTGGTCAGCTTTGCTGCTGTTGACCCAAGTCTGTTAACCCTTGTGGTCAGCTTTGCTGCTGTTGACCCAAGTCTGTTAACCCCTGTGGTCAGCTTTGCTGCTGTTGACCCAAGTCTGTTAACCCCTGTGGTCAGCTTTGCTGCTGTTGACCCAAGTCTGTTAACCCTTGCTGTTGACCCAAGTCTGATAACACCTGTGGTCAGCTTTGCTGCTGTTGACCCAAATCTGTTAGCCCCTGTGGTCAGCTTTGCTGTTGTTGACCCATGTCCGTTAACCCCTCTGGTTAGCTTTGCTGCTGTTGACCCAAGTCTGTAACCCCTGTGGTCAGCTTTGCTGCTGTTGACCCAAGTCTGTTTACCCCTGTGTCAGCTTTGCTGCTGTTGACCCAAGTCTGTTTACCCCTGTGTCAGCTTTGCTGCTGTTGACCCAAGTCTGTTTACCCCTGTGTCAGCTTTGCTGCTGTTGACCCAAGTCTGTAACCCCTGTGGTCAGTTTTGCTGCTGTTGACCCAAGTCTGTTAACCCCTGTGGTCTTTGCTGCTATTGACCCAAATCTGTTAACCCCTGTGGTCAGCTTTGCTGCTGTTGACCCAAGTCCATTAATCCCTGTGGTCAGCTTTGCTGCTGTTGACCCAAGTCTGTAACCCCTGTGGTCAGCTTTGCTGCTTTTGACCCAAGTCTGTTTACCTTGTTTGTTCCAGGGCACAGCTGTCCAAGCAGGGGTCCTCAGAACTGGACACCACTCCTGTCGCTGTAGAGACAGCCAGCAAACTGGACCTGGGTAAGGCCAAGGTTATTTATATACACTGTTGTCACTGCAGTCATTGAAAGCATTTAGTGCACAGTTTTTGTCCCTCCGTGTAACAACTTTACAGAGCTTGAATGTCACTGGAGGGGAACTTGATGAAATGTAACTTGTTTTAGCCTTTCGATCAGGAAGTAAGGTCAAGGTCATCAAAACTAGCATGAACCAGTCATTATTCACAGGGTTTATAATCGTGCGAACCTTACAAGATATCTGATTGCTAGCATTTGACAACATTTGTTTGTTAAGGATCTGAACAAATGAAAGGGTTCAAAAGAATGCCATTTATTTAGGACAAAACACAACGTGCGAATTTTTGGGGTAATCCCTTCATCAAGCAACAAAACAACACTTAAGCAACAGTTAAATGATGAAAAACAATGAAAAATGAGACGGAGAGCTACACCACTTATCTATGTGTACTTGAGCTGTGTTTTTTGTGTGTGTATATTAATTTTGTGTGGGTATATTATATATACAATATTTCATATTGCTCCCAAATAAGTCCCATGCTTGGACTGTTGTTATACATTCTCTTCAAACTCAATCCGTGTAGACTACAAAAATCCTTTGGATGAGACTGTTAACCACGGTGCACTGTGTGCGAGCATATGGATGTGAAAAGATCACATGTTGAAGTGGGACACTAAAGCCAGCATTGGGAAGAGGCAGTGCGGTGATCACTGATCCTGTTTTCTCTTCCTTCCAACAGGCGCCCGAGTGATGTGCAGATGGAAGGATGGGTTTTTCTACCCAGCAACCTTTATTGGCTTGAACACAGGAATTGGGAATAAGTAACTGCAGTTTTCTCCCTGGTTCATTTTCTGCTTCTCCTCTCTCTGTGTGATCACCCCTCTCTTCTAAATCTCTGACGTTATCATCTGTCATTGTCTGCCTTTTTCTGGTCAGCTTCTGTCCCCTTCCCGTGGTTTTATTCTTCTTCCTCTTTGTTTTTTGCTTGCTGCTGTCTCCTCATCCTGGCTTGTTTTCTTGCATGTCTTCATCCTCTCTGGTCTTTTGTTTCTCCTGTTTTGTCTTGTTTTAATATTGATCCTTTATCTAATGTAAATAAAAACAGTAACACCACATTGTGTTCAGAATTTTTGGTTTTCGTGAAACCTTTCTCAGTGAACTGTAACTGAAGAATGCTGAGCATCACAAATAGATATGTAAACACATGTGTAATTAAATGTAACCCAGTTCATTATGTCTCTCTCTCTCACTCACTCAGTCTGACTGAAGAACGCTGGGTGTAACAAATAAGTATGTAACACATTTGTAGTTAAAATGACCCAATTCATTCTCTCTCTCTCTCTCTCTCTCTCTCTCTCTCTCTCTCTCTCTCTCTCTCTCTCTCTCTCGCATTGAAAAATGCTGGCCGTCACAAGTAGATACATAAACATATGTCTAATTCAGTGTGGGTGGTTCATTCTTCTGATTTTTTTCGATCCTTTCTGATTTTTTTTGTGGTGGGGTCTTTCCTTTTACCCCCCCCCCCCCCCCCCCCACCCCGCTTCATTACTGTTTGCTTTTGTCTTTTTGTCTCTTCTTCCTCTTATTTTGTGTTCATTCTCTTTGATTTTCTGCCTTTCCTTTCATCTTCTGTCACTCCATCCTCTTGATTTTCTGTCTTTCATTATCTGTCTCTGCACCCTCACATTACCTGTTGTTGTTGTTGTTTTCTTTCTTCTGCCATTTCTTTTTGTTTTGTCTTTTATTTCCCATCACTTCTTGCTCATTGTTGTCTCTTTTTCTCTTTGACTTCATCTTTTCTTATCTTACTTCCTGGTTTGGCTGCTTCACAGAATGTTTCAAAGGCACATTGCGCAAACCATTTGTCGTGACTTTTGTCAGCAAAGATAACACTGAACCATTTTTGATGTAGTTCTGAAAATGGAGAATTTACAGCTCTGACACTAAAGCGACATTAACATGATGGCCATTGGCTACATTGTGCTGTTTGGTGCTACTTTGAGAGAAAGCATAGCTTTGATGGAACAAATGGTGGTGTGGAAATCAGGTTGATGGTAACTGGAACAAATGATGGTGTGGAAATGTGGTTCAGGGTGATGTTTGAGGATGGCCAGGAGAATACTGTGGCTGTGATGATGATGTGGTGGGCAGTGGTGTGGAAATCGGGTTCAGGATGCTGTCTAGATAAAACACTGTGGCTGTGATATTGATGTGGTGGGTAGTGGTGTGGAAATCAGGTTCAAGGCGCTGTCTAGACAAAACACTGTGGCTGTGATATTGATGTGGTGGGCAGTGGTGTGGAAATCAGGTTCAGAATGCTGTCTAGATGAAACACTGTGGCTGTGATATTGATGTGGTGGGTAGTGGTGTGGAAATCAGGTTCAGTATGCTGTCTGAGCACACCCTAGACAAACCACTGTGGCCATGATATTGATGTGATGGGTAGTGGTGTGGAAATCAGGTTGGAGGTAACTGTCTGAGCACAGTCTAGACAAACCACACTGTGGCCATGATACTGATGTGATGGGTAGTGGTGTGGAAATCAGGTTCAAGGTGCTGTTCGAGGACGGCCTGGAGAAGACGGTGCGGGCGGTGGACCTGGTGATGGTGCAGAACCTGCCGCTGGGCCAGAGTGTGCTGGTGATGAATGAGGAAGGAGTCTGCGACCCCGGTCTCATCATCAAGCACATCGTGGATGGCGAGGAGTTCAAGGAGAAAGGGGAGGTGATGTACGAGGTGGACATGGATGGTGGCTCCAGTAGCAGGTGAGTTTTGGAGGTGGGGGGAGGGGGGGGGGAGGTGGATGGAGTGGTTGAAACACACTCCAAGCGCTGGTTTACAACATCCTTTCTCCAACCACTGCCATAATAGACGACTCCACTCCTGTCAGTCAAAGCAGACACACCCTTAGATTTCAGCCAATCGCGTGCCGCAGCATAATGAGGTGCCCACGTGTTTTGACAAGGCCTGAAATGGTCTGGCAAGCCTTCGTGCCAGACATTGCAAGTGGTCAGTTGGCAGTGTTTGACATGGCAGAAAAACCCCCCCAGGAAAACAGAATTGTTGCTATGGCCAGTGTAAGTCGGACGAACGATACCCTGTCAGATGTGCAGGTGTCACATTCTAGCCACTTCCGAAGCCAAAAACAAGGCTGAAAGCTTGTAAAGCTCGGATCAAGGCTGTGGTTGACCCCATGATCAACTAAACCCGAGTGTGATAACAAAGAACTACTGCATGTGTTCCAAGATATGTCAACCTTAGTACAAAACGTATCATCCAGTTAATTTATGCATGCATTTGGTTTTCTCTTTTGTAAGCTGTCAAAGTCAATGATTGTGTGCATGTGGTGGAAGTATAATTATTAGTGTAGGACTACGTGGCTAAACACAAAATACGTGCCGTATAACGGCCGAAATATTGTTCATTCACTTGGAACATTGCATTATCGGTTTAATAATAGTGTGTGTGTGTGTGTGCATGCATGCGTGCATGCCTGCGCACGGTAGCGCCCGCCAGGCACTCTTTGTTACCAGCCCAGAGCAAACTAATACCCCAGTGAGGAAATGAGTAACGGTAACTTTAACTCCTTGCAGTTCTTTTCCTTGAATTTCGATCACCAGTGATTGATGGACAAACATGCCATTTTAACAGTTAAAAAATAAAATAAAATGAACCTAGTATTTTTCTGTGAGAAATACATCAAGGAAACTCTGTCTGAGCAGTTTGTGTGGAAAACGACGTCATTTAGATTGTTTTTCAATTACAATTACGCAACGTAAATGTGTTATGCAGCATTTTCCATTTTGTCACCATTTTCGATTTTGTTTTGAGTTCAGCGTACACAGTGCAAGCGTATATTTGGCGAAAATGAGTTCTGATGAGTCTTCAGACAGCAAAATGCCATATGATAGTTCAGATGAGGAGGTCTGGGAGGAAGAGGAGGTGAGCGGAGACGATGACAGTGACGGCGGACCTGGATTTTTAGATCCAACTAGACGGCACTCCCTCCCTGGGATGTAAACTGTTCCTTCCCTTTCCCATCTGACCAAGGAGGGCATGATAAGACTAACTGCAGACCAGTTATATTATCAACACGGGGTCCTGTGTCTCAGAAGTCCGCTTTGACCTTTGGGTGAGTTTTCTCTCACCAAAACCAAAGCCCGTCTATTTTAAAATAGACGGGCTTTGACCAAACACAACAGCGACAGGTCTTCTGGCAAGAGATCGAGAGTACTTCTGGATTCGGCTGCAGCCATCTTTTCGGGTCACTTGCCAGAGGGGCTGAGCTTACGGCTGGAAGTGGTGCGTTGTGGAGTGGTCAATTGAATATACCATAGGTCTTTAAAAAAACTCTCAGCTAACAAACAGTCTTTTGATGATGTTTAAATGGCAGTATGTTTATAACAGACAACTGGGATTATATCAGACATTTCTTTAAAACTGACCGTGTTGCTGATGCCAGTGCGAATAAAACCAAAAGCATTTGAATCAAGACAGAACTTCTTTTTTTACCTGGCGTGGATGCGTCTCATGTTTACGTGTGTGCTTGGATGCTATGTTGCTTCCACAGTCTTATTAGTACCCAGACCTTTCGGAGGGCGCTGACCGTGTCAGTGGACAGTTGCACAGAGATAAAGAGTGCCCCTTCAGTGGCATAACCAGTTCTGGCAGAGTTTGGACGAAGGTGCCGGAAAGCGATGCTCAGAGTGTGTGGTTGAAGCAGTATGCTAGTAGCCTGCCTTGTTTCATCTTGAGGTGGTGCTTTATGGTTGGTTAACTGGGCAGTAACGATCGAGCATCATTAATCCCACCCTGCTAGAGTGGTAGGAGTTGGACTGAAGTGCAAGCCATGTTTAGTTGTCATGGTGTTGGATGTGTTTAGTTGTCATGGGATTGGATGTGTTTAGTTGTCATGGTGCTGGATGTGTTTAGTTGTCATGGTGTTGAACATGTTTAGTTGTAATGGTGTTGGAGGTGTTTGGTTGTCATGGTGTTGGATGTGTTTAGTTGTCATGGGGTTGGAGGTGTTTAGTTGTCATGGTGCTGGATGTGTTTAGTTGTCATGGTGTTGAACAGGTTTAGTTGTAATGGTGTTGGAGGTGTTTGGTTGTCATGGTGTTGGATGTGTTTAGTTGTCATGGGGTTGGATGTGTTTAGTTGTCATGGTGCTGGATGTGTTTAGTTGTCATGGCATTGAACATGTTTAGTTGTCATGGTGTTGGATGTGTTTGGTTGTCATGGTGCTGGATGTGTTTAGTTGTCATGGTGTTGAATATGTTTAGTTGTCATGGTGTTGAAGATGTTTGGTTGTCATGGTGCTGGATGTGTTTAGTTGTCATGGTGTTGAAGATGTTTGGTTGTCATGATGTTGGATGTGTTTAGTTGTCATGGTGTTGGACATGGCCCGGTGGCCATGTTTCCTTTGTCTCTCATGAATCTTAAAGATCTAACTGTGTGTTGCGTTGGGTATTGTTTGATAATGTCCAGGTTTCCTTCTTCTTCTTCTTCTTTTTTCTCTTCCATGAATCTTAAAATCTAACATTTTGTTGTGTTGGTTATTGTTTAATGTCTGAATGTATGGGGGTTGGGAGGGGATGCTTTTAGTGTGGGACCTGGTTGTTGACACAGTCATGAGTCTGAATGTAGGGGGGTTGGAAGGGGATGGTTTGAGTGCGTTACCCGATTGTTGACACAGTCTGAATGTAGGGGGATTGGAAGGGGATGGTTTGTGTGTGTTACCCGATTGTTGACACAGTCTGAATGTCTGGGTGTTGGAAGGGGATGGTTTGAGTGTGTTACTCAATTGTTGACACAGTCTGAATGTATGGGGTTGGAAGGGGATGGTTTGAGTGTGTTACCCAATTGTTGACACAATCTGAAGGTAGGGGGGGGTTGGAAGGGGATGCTTTGAGTGTGTTACCCAATTGTTGACACAGTCAGTGACTGTATGGGGGGGGTTGAGAGGGGATACTTTGAGCATAGCAGTTTAGTACATTGTTGTTGACACAGTGAATGCGTGGGGATTGGGAGGGGATGCTGTGAGTGAGGTACCAGTTGTTGAAAGGTCTGAAATTGTTCAGTCCTGTCAGGTGCAAGCGCCCCAAGCTGCTGCTGTCGGAGGACCAGGCGGCCTGCCTGCTGAGCAATGAGGAGTACCGCGCTACCTTCGGGGAGAGGGACTTGTCCCAGGTCAACACTGCCGATGTCTCGCTGGGTCAGTCACCATGGGTTATGGGCGGGGGGTGGGGGGGGGGGGGGGGGCAGAGGGGCATGATGAGGGTGGGTTGGTGGGGTTTACCATGTTCGTGGAGAGGGACTTAATGATTTATTTTATGTAGTGCCTCAACAACAATTATACGAGCTCTTAGTGCTGTACGGATCAACAAATGCGATGCAACACACATCAGTATGTTACTTAAATTAGCCTAAAACAACAATTTAAAGAGATAAATTCACTCTATTAGTACACATTTCAATGCACACATATTCAAGATTCATTTTAAAACATAACATTTAGAATATATGTAGGTAATTTCAAGACAGAACAATCTGCAAATAATGGATTTCACAAACACGCGTGTGCACACACACATCCCAGGTCAACACTGCAGATGTCTTGCTGGGTCAGTCACCATGTGTGGTGGGGGGGGGGGGGGTGGGGGGGGGGGGCATGAGGGCCCCATGACACATTTTGATGGGCTCATTTTAGCATAATACAGCACATTATTTAAAAAATAAAATATTTTTTTGTTTTGCCAAGCACGTTGTTGGGGGGGCATTTATTCATGTCATATGTATTCAATACAATAACATGTTTACACTCTCATTTATACTTTCTAAATGCAAGTATATTGAATCATCTGTTATAGTTTGACATGTTTATGACATACATCTACTTAATGCGGTGTAATCATTCTTTGTATCATTGTGGTGTGTGTGTGTGTTGGGGGGGGGTGCGCGTCTGCGTGCATGTTTTTTTGTGGTGTGTGTCTGTGTGTGAGCACTTTTTCTTTTTTTTCTTTTTAACATGGAGTGATGAGCACTTGTTTTTTTTTTAACATGGATTATTGCTTATGATTTTCTCTGCCTGTCTGCGTGCTCCAGACAACGTGATTCTGGGTAAGCGTCTGCGGACTAAAGGATCGCCAGCTGTGGGAGTGCCGAGGATCAGCAGAGCCAGCACCAGCACCGCAGCCTTCTCCGATGACAAGGATAACGATGACAGCAGGGAAGAGGAGAGAGGTAATTCAGCGCTCGACTCTTACCTGCAAGGGCTGTTAGAGATGAGGCAGATTTTGTGCCCATGATTGTGTAACGCCCAGTAAGACATAATGACGACAGCAGGGAAGAGGACCGGGGTACGGCAAAACTTGACTCTTCTCTGCAAGGGCTGTTAGAGACGAGGCAGATTTTGCACCCTGTAAGATGTAATGATTACAACAGGGTAGAGGACCGGGGTACGGCAAAACTTGACTCTTCTCTGCAAGGGCTGTTAGAGACGAGGCAGGTTTTGCACCCTGTAAGATGTAATGATTACAACAGGGAAGAGGACAGGGGTACGGCAAAACTTGACTCTTCTCTGCAAGGGCTGTTAGAGACGAGGCAGATTTTGCACCCTGTAAGATGTAATGATTACAACAGGGTAGAGGACCGGGGTACGGCAAAACTTGACTCTTCTCTGCAAGGGCTGTTAGAGACGAGGCAGGTTTTGCACCCTGTAAGATGTAATGATTACAACAGGGTAGAGGACAGGGGTACGGCAAAACTTGACTCTTCTCTGCAAGGGCTGTTAGAGACGAGGCAGATTTTGCACCCTGTAAGATGTAATGATTACAACAGGGTAGAGGACAGGGGTACGGCAAAACTTGACTCTTCTCTGCAAGGGCTGTTAGAGACGAGGCAGATTTTGCACCCTGTAAGATGTAATGATTACAACAGGGTAGAGGACCGGGGTACGGCAAAACTTGACTCTTCTCTGCAAGGGCTGTTAGAGACGAGGCAGATTTTGCACCCTGTAAGATGTAATGATTACAACAGGGTAGAGGACCGGGGTACGGCAAAACTTGACTCTTCTCTGCAAGGGCTGTTAGAGACGAGGCAGATTTTGCACCCTGTAAGATGTAATGATTACAACAGGGTAGAGGACCGGGGTACGGCAAAACTTGACTCTTCTCTGCAAGGGCTGTTAGAGACGAGGCAGATTTTGCACCCTGTAAGATGTAATGATTACAACAGGGTAGAGGACCGGGGTAAGGCGGTGCTCAATTCTTCTCTGCAAAGGCTGTTAGAGATGAGGCAGATTTTGCACCCTGTAAGATGTAATGATTACAACAGGGTAGAGGACCGGGGTAAGGCGGTGCTCAATTCTTCTCTGCAAGGGCTGTTAGAGACGAGGCAGATTTTGCACCCTGTAAGATGTAATGATTACAACAGGGTAGAGGACCGGGGTAAGGCGGTGCTCAATTCTTCTCTGCAAGGGCTGCAGGGAAGAGGACAGGGGTAAGGTAGCACTTGACGCTTCACTGCTAGAGACAAGGCTGATTTTGTGCCCAGTTAGGCGCAGTGACGACAGCAGGGAAGAGGACAGGGGTACGGCAGCGCTTGACTCTTCTCTGCAAGGGCTGTTAGAGACCAGGCAGATTTTTTTAGATTTTTTTTGTAGCGTTTTGTGTTCCTTTCTTTTTTTAAATCTTTTTTTTAATTGAAATACAAATGTTGAATTTTAAACAAGCTAGTAATTGAGGTAACTTACACACCCACACACACCCACACACACAGAGTTTCAGTGGTTGGTAGAGAGAGAGAGAGAGAGAGTCGTACTTTAAACACAAAAGATCAGCAAGTGATAACGGTTGTGTCTCATGCCTTTCCTCTTGGTCTGTAGCAGCAATGCAATATTTCTCTATAACTGCCCTTTGCTTTAATGAGTGGATGAAAATGTTAACATTTGGTTTTCCCTTTTGCAGTTTTGATTTGAAAATGTGGAATTTTGCCATCAAAATAATTAGGTCAAACATTCTGTTAGTTTGTACATTTTGGTCAAGGCCAAACAGAATCCGAGGCATATTCAGTTCCAGGCAGATTTTGTGCCATGGAAGACATAATGATGACAGCAAGGAAGAGAAGTGTTCGAGGCAGCAGTCAGTTTTTCTCGGCAAGGGATGCTAGAGACGAGGCAGATTTTATGCCCTGTAAGACATTAAAGAAATGAGATGAACTGGGTCAACAGCTTGGCAGGTACTTGCAGGCTTGCTGCAGGCTGAAATGAAATGGGGTTGCTCCCTTGGAAATTCTGCCCTGGCAAGACTGGCTTGGGTGTGAACTAGTCCTCAGTTTGGTGGAATGTTGAACAGTTATGATTCCCTGCACTGAAGAGTGGATTTTTGTGTGAAATTCGGTCAGTGTCAGCTTCAGAGCAAATGGATTCCATATATGGATTTAATTCTCACCATCCTTGGCTGGGTCTTCAGTCAAGAGTGGCATGTGTGAATGCTGTTAGCGTTAATTTATGGCAGATCCTTTCCATTTGTGGATACAGTTCTCGGTTGGGTCTTCAATAAGAAATGGCACATGTCAATGCTTTCAGTGTTAACTTCACGGCAGAGCCATATCCATTTGTGGATTCAGTTCTCAGTGGGGTCTTCAGTAAACAATAGCGTACATGAATGATGTCTGTGTAAACTTCATGGCAGATAATTCCATTTGTGGATTCAGTTCTCAGTGGGGTCTTCAGTAAACAATAGCGTCCATGAATGATTTCTGTGTAAACTTCATCAGTTCATGGCAGATCAATTCCATTTGTGGATTCAGTTCTCAGTGGGGTCTTCAGTAAACAATAGTGTACATGAATGATTTCTGTGTAAACTTCATCAGTTCATGGCAGATCAATTCCATTTGTGGATTCAGTTCTCAGTGGGGTCTTCAGTAAACAATAGCGTACATGAATGATATCTGTGTAAATTTCATGGCAGATCAGTTCCATTTGTGGATTCAGTTCTCAGTGGGGTCTTCAGTAAACAATAGCATACATGAATGATGTCTGTGTAAACTTCATGGCAGATCAATTCCATTTGTGGATTCAGTCTTCAGCTGGTTCTTCAGTAAACAATGACACGTGACAGTGCTGTCAGTGTTAACTTCAAGGCAGATCAGTTCCATTTGTGGATTCAGTTCTCTGTAAGGTCTTCGGTAAACAATGACACGTGACAGTGCTGTCAGTGTTAACTTCAAGGCAGATCAGTTCCATTTGTGGATTCAGTTCTCTGTAAGGTCTTCAGTAAACAATGACACGTGACAGTGCTGTCAGTGTTAACTTCAAGGCAGATCAGTTCCATTTGTGGATTCAGTTCTCTGTAAGGTCTTCAGTAAACAATGACACGTGACAGTGCTGTCAGTGTTAACTTCAAGGCAGATCAGTTCCATTTGTGGATTCAGTTCTCTGTAAGGTCTTCAGTAAACAATGACACGTGACAGTGCTGTCAGTGTTAACTTCAAGGCAGATCAGTTCCATTTGTGGATTCAGTTCTCTGTAAGGTCTTCAGTAAACAATGACACGTGACAGTGCTGTCAGTGTTAACTTCAAGGCAGATCAGTTCCATTTGTGGATTCAGTTCTCTGTAAGGTCTTCGGTAAACAATGACACGTGACAGTGCTGTCAGTGTTAACTTCAAGGCAGATCAGTTCCATTTGTGGATTCAGTTCTCTGTAAGGTCTTCAGTAAACAATGACACGTGACAGTGCTGTCAGTGTTAACTTCAAGGCAGATCAGTTCCATCTGTGGATTCAGTTCTCTGTAAGGTCTTCAGTAAACAATGACACGTGACAGTGCTGTCAGTGTTAACTTCAAGGCAGATCAGTTCCATTTGTGGATTCAGTTCTCTGTAAGGTCTTCAGTAAACAATGACACGTGACAGTGCTGTCAGTGTTAACTTCAAGGCAGATCAGTTCCATTTGTGGATTCAGTTCTCTGTAAGGTCTTCAGTAAACAATGACACGTGACAGTGCTGTCAGTGTTAACTTCAAGGCAGATCAGTTCCATTTGTGGATTCAGTTCTCTGTAAGGTCTTCGGTAAACAATGACACGTGACAGTGCTGTCAGTGTTAACTTCAAGGCAGATCAGTTCCATTTGTGGATTCAGTTCTCTGTAAGGTCTTCGGTAAACAATGACACGTGACAGTGCTGTCAGTGTTAACTTCAAGGCAGATCAGTTCCATTTGTGGATTCAGTTCTCTGTAAGGTCTTCAGTAAACAATGACACGTGACAGTGCTGTCAGTGTTAACTTCAAGGCAGATCAGTTCCATTTGTGGATTCAGTTCTCTGTAAGGTCTTCAGTAAACAATGACACGTGACAGTGCTGTCAGTGTTAACTTCAAGGCAGATCAGTTCCATTTGTGGATTCAGTTCTCTGTAAGGTCTTCAGTAAACAATGACACGTGACAGTGCTGTCAGTGTTAACTTCAAGGCAGATCAGTTCCATTTGTGGATTCAGTTCTCTGTAAGGTCTTCAGTAAACAATGACACGTGACAGTGCTGTCAGTGTTAACTTCAAGGCAGATCAGTTCCATTTGTGGATTCAGTTCTCTGTAAGGTCTTCAGTAAACAATGACACGTGACAGTGCTGTCAGTGTTAACTTCAAGGCAGATCAGTTCTATTTGTGGATTCAGTTTTTAGTAAGGTCTTCAGTAAACAATGACACGTGACAGTGCTGTCAGTGTTAACTTCAAGGCAGATCAGTTCCATTTGTGGATTCAGTTCTCTGTAAGGTCTTCAGTAAACAATGGCACGTGACAGTGCTGTCAGTGTTAACTTCAAGGCAGATCAGTTCCATTTGTGGATTCAGTTCTCTGTAAGGTCTTCAGTAAACAATGGCACGTGACAGTGCTGTCAGTGTTAACTTCAAGGCAGATCAGTTCCATTTGTGGATTCAGTTCTCTGTAAGGTCTTCGGTAAACAATGGCACGTGACAGTGCTGTCAGTGTTAACTTCAAGGCAGATCAGTTCCATTTGTGGATTCAGTTCTCTGTAAGGTCTTCAGTAAACAATGGCACGTGACAGTGCTGTCAGTGTTAACTTCAAGGCAGATCAGTTCCATTTGTGGATTCAGTTCTCTGTAAGGTCTTCAGTAAACAATGACACGTGACAGTGCTGTCAGTGTTAACTTCAAGGCAGATCAGTTCCATTTGTGGATTCAGTTCTCTGTAAGGTCTTCAGTAAACAATGACACGTGACAGTGCTGTCAGTGTTAACTTCAAGGCAGATCAGTTCCATTTGTGGATTCAGTTCTCTGTAAGGTCTTCAGTAAACAATGACACGTGACAGTGCTGTCAGTGTTAACTTCAAGGCAGATCAGTTCCATTTGTGGATTCAGTTCTCTGTAAGGTCTTCAGTAAACAATGACACGTGACAGTGCTGTCAGTGTTAACTTCAAGGCAGATCAGTTCCATTTGTGGATTCAGTTCTCTGTAAGGTCTTCAGTAAACAATGACACGTGACAGTGCTGTCAGTGTTAACTTCAAGGCAGATCAGTTCCATTTGTGGATTCAGTTCTCTGTAAGGTCTTCAGTAAACAATGACACGTGACAGTGCTGTCAGTGTTAACTTCAAGGCAGATCAGTTCCATTTGTGGATTCAGTTCTCTGTAAGGTCTTCAGTAAACAATGGCAGGTGTGAATGCTGTTTGCGTTAACATCAAGGCAGATCAGTTCTATTTGTGGATTCAGTTTTTTAGTAAGGTCTTCAGTAAACAATAGTGTACATGAATGCTGCCCAAGTTGAGTTCATGGCAGATCAATCCCATGATACATGGATTTAATCTTCAGCTGGCCCGTCGAAGCCAACAGGGGTGCAGGGTGGCCAGGGCACATCAGAGGAGAAACCCAAAAGCAGGAGGGGGTCGAGCACGGCCACAAGTTCCGCTCGCAAGCGGGCGATGGGTCCCGTGGCAACCAGCACTCCAACACCGAAGCAGATGAGGACGGCAGATAAGCAGAGTAAGTCAGGGCTTTTGAATTCCCTGAACACTTGTTTGTCTCTGACTTCAGCCTGCACACAGTTGATGCCAGTGAAGTGTTTAAGTACCAGAGTGGGTGACTGCAGATTGATACTGTAAGCCAAGTGTTTAGCTGTAAGAGCAGATTGATAATGTAAGCCAGATATGTAAGCCAAGTGTTTAGCTGTAAGAGCAGATTGATAATGTAAGCCAGATATGTAAGCCAAGTGTTTAGCTGTAAGAGCAGATTGATAATGTAAGCCAGATATGTAAGCCAAGTGTTTAGCTGTAAGAGCAGATTGATAATGTAAGCCAAATATTTAGCTATAAGAACAGATTGACAGTGTAGGCCAAGTATTATAATTTAGCTGTAACAGAAGATTGATAGTGTAAGCCAAATATTTAGCTGTTATAGCAGAGTGATAATATAAGCCAGGTATTTAAGCCAAATGTTTAACTGTAAGAGCAGATTGATCATGTAAGCCAAGTATTTAGCTGTAAGAGCAGATTCATAATGTTAGCCAAGTATTTAGCTGTAAGAGCAGATTGATCATGTAAGCCGCATGTTTAGCTGTAAGAACAGATTGATAATGTAAGCCAAGTGTTCAGCTGTAAGAGCAGATTGATAATGTAAGCCAGATATTTAAGCCAAGCGTTTAGCTGTAAGAGCAGATTGATAATGTAAGCCAGGTAATTAGCTGTAAGAGCAGATTGATAATGTAAGCCACATGTTTAGCTGTAAGAGCAGATTGATAACATAAGCCAAGTATTTAGCTGTAAAATCTGTACTCTTCACTGGTTTTTCACAAGAAAGCAAAAAATAGAATGTGCCATATCAGTATGGAACTGAAGATGTGTAAACCTTAGCATCATAACCATCAGCTCTGCCTTTCAGCTGCCGGAAAACCAGGGCCTGTACCATTTTTTTCCCAAGTTATCCCTTCAGTTTGGAAACAAATTTGGAAACCTTTTCGGTTTTAGACATAATTGCAGAGTTACCTTTTTGCTATTGGTTTTCTTGGTTTTCTTACCCTTTCAGTTTTTACTTTGGTTTGATTCCATTGTTTCATTGAGCCAGAGAATGTACCTCTGGCAGAGTTCGTGTTGACTCGCGTGCCAGGTGAGAGTTACCGTAGGTGACTGGTCTTTGTTGCTGTGTCTGTGTGCTGTCTTTTGGGTGCTAGTTAACTCTGTTGTTTGCTGAGCTGAGTTTGTTACAGCAGTTTGAGTTTCTGGCCCTTACTGCTGTGTCCAGGCACCCCCAAGAAGACAACGCAGAAGTTCAGTCCCCTGGGAGCGGCAGTGGAGTCTCCGGAAGACAAGCGGCCTGTCAGAAAGGCCAGAGTGGGTCAGTGACACACCTGCTTGCTTTGTTTGCTATCCACCGCTCAGGTTACATAGCACAGCAAGACACTGACCACATGGGTCTCCACAGCTGAAGTCATGTGACACAGAAAGACACCGAAGGCTTTGTTATTTACAGTTTAACTATATATATATATGAGTTAAACTGTAAATAACAAAGTCTTCGGTGCCTTGCTGTGTCACTATATATATATATTAAAGTTAAACTGTAAATAGCAAAGCCTTCAGTGCCTTGCTGTGTCACTATATATATATATATATTAAAGTTAAACTGTAAATAACAAAGCCTTCGGTGCCTTGCTGTGTCACTATATACATATATTAAAGTTAAACTGTAAATAACAAAGCCTTCGGTACCTTGCTGTGTCACTATATACATATATTAAATTTAAACTGTAAATAACAAAGCCTTCAGTGCCTTGCTGTGTCACTATATACATATATTAAAGTTAAACTGTAAATAACAAAGCCTTCGTTGCCTTGCTGTGTCACTATATACATATATTAAAGTTAAACTGTAAATAACAAAGCCTTTGGTGCCTTGCTGTGTCACTATATACTTATATTAAAGTTAAACTGTAAATAACAAAGCCTTCGGTGCCTTGCTGTGTCACTATATACATATATTAAAGTTAAACTGTAAATAACAAAGCCTTCAGTGCCTTGCTGTGTCACATGACTTGAGCTGTGGAGACAAAAGTGGTCAGTGTCTTGCTGTGCTGTGTAACTCGACACAGCAGGATGTCAAAGGCTTTGCTATCCACAGTTCAAGTTATGTGACACAGCAAGGCAGTAAACATGGTGCTTAACGTCCACAGAAACCATAAGGCTTATTAGGGACGGGGAGAAGGGGGGTAAGGGGGCATGGAGGTGGGGGGAGAGGGAGATTATATACCTATCGCTAAACTGTCACCACCAGAATGACTTCTGCATTAAGATGGGCAGCGATGAGAGCCATTTTAATGTTTCAGTAGGAAGTGATGGACAAAGTCACAAGACAGTGTCCACGAACCACAACCTTTTCTGAAGAGAAAGGAGAGCCGAAGCGGTATCGAACCGAGGTCCTTCCGCTTACCAGCCTAACGCCTTACCGCTAGGCCAAACCGGCTCACCAGCAAGGCACCAAAGGCTTTGTTATTTACAGTTTAAGAGATGTATATATATATATGACACAGCAAGATGTCGAAGGCTTTGCTATCCACAGTTTAAGTCATGTGACACAGAAAGCTGTGGGAAGGCATTGTTATTCACTGTTTAACTGAAGATATATGATACAGCAAGATACTGAAGGCTTTGCTATCCACAGTTCGTCATGTGACTCAGAAAGACGCGGGAAGCATCGTTATTCACAGTTTAACTTAAAGATATATGACACAGCAAGATGTTGAAGGCTTTGCTATCCACAGTTCAAGTCATGTGACACAGAAAGACACGGGAGGCATCGTTATTCACAGTTTAACTTAAAGCTATATGACACAGCAAGATGTTGAAGGTTTTGCTATCCATGTTTCAAGTCATGTTTCAGAATGTAAGCTAAGTTTTCTCATCATGATGAGTTAATTTTCTGGTGAAGACTGGATTTTGGGGGGGGGGGGGGGGGGGGGGGGGGGGGGGTAAAAGTAAGCTGATTGTTGTTGTTGGCCACAGTGAGTTGGATGGGGGTGTTGAACTAACCTCATGCTGTGTGTTTGCAGGACTGTTTGAAAATGGCAAGGGCCCAATCCCTTCTCGTCCA
Organism: Alviniconcha strummeri; assembly: GCA_963584105.1. Classification (NCBI taxonomy): domain Eukaryota; kingdom Metazoa; phylum Mollusca; class Gastropoda; family Provannidae; genus Alviniconcha; species Alviniconcha strummeri. Next base: position 15,955,001 of record OY757550.1, on the reverse strand, counting down.
GGGCTCTTCACAGACTGCCTCTTCCTCCTCACTCACGTGGACAAACACCCGACCACACTGGCCGAGGAAAAGCGACAGCTGCAGGACTCATCCATGGAATTGTCGACAGGGGAGAGCACCGATGATGGTGAGATGACCAGGATGGTTGAAATCAACACTTTAAACTCGCCTTTTGTGATACTGACGGGTGTGTGTGTGTGTGTGTGTGCGTGTGTGTGTGTGTGTGTGTGCGTGTGTGTGTCTGTGTGTGTGTGTGTCTGTGTGTGTGTGTGTGTGTGTGTGCGTGTGTGAATGTGTGTGTGTGTGTGTGTGTGTGTGTGTGTGTGTGTGTGTGTGTGTGCGCGTGTGTGTGTGTGTGTGTGTGTGTGTGTGTGTGTGTGTGTGTGTGTGTGTGTGTGTGTGTGTGTGTGTGTGTGTGTGTGTGTGTGTGTGTGTGCGCGCGTGCGTGCGTGTGTGTGATAAGCACGTTATATCTGCACAGCTCATTGTGTCTGTGGCATGTGTATTTTGTCACGTAAATGTTGTTAATAACTGTAAAGTGCTATGAGCTCCTGTGAGAAAGGGCGCTTTATAAACGTAAGTCAGAATCATCGTTCCCGCTCCCCTCCTTCAGTGCAAAGCAGAAGCGGAATCACAAAAGAACTTGCAGTGAAAAAAAAGAAGCCTGGAAACCTTTCCAGAATCTGACATTCGTTATTAAGCTTTCATTGTGCAAAAAGCAAATGAAGATGTCCTTTTTTTGTGTGCTGGTTTAACTGTCAAGGCAAAGCAAGTTGTTTGTTGACTTCACTGATGACGCCCCCAAAAAGTTGTGTCAGCCTGTCATGGCCTGTTTGAAGATTCTGTAAAATGGACAGTGTAAAAAATTAAGTAAGGTTATTTGTTGACTTCACTGATGATGCCCAAGAAAAGCATCAGCCTGCCGTGATCTGTTTGAAGTGTAAAAAAAAAGTTTTGTTGCAGGTGGGGAAGCAAACAGCGTGCCTTTTGACAAGGATCATTTAAAGATGCAAATAGAAGCTGGAGGCGGCACTGTGCTCAGCAAGTTTGCCTCTTCACAGGTGGGTGTATTCTCTCTTCTCCCCTCGTCTACACGTGCATGCACATGCTCATGTGCACACACACACGCATGCACACACACACACACACACACACACACACACACACACACACACACACACACACACACACACATTCTCTCTCTCTCTCTACTCTAGCTCTCTTCCCCTCCACACACGCATGCACGCACGCACGCACACACACACACACACGCACAAGCTAAAAGACTCACAAGGCTGGTGTTAAACTGGGTATCCTGGACACAAACAGATGAGACTCATGCTGCCCTTGGACTAGAAGACACCAGTGTGTCTCAGGCTAACACGTCCCAGGCAGAACCTTCAGAAGCTCTTGTACAGCTGAATGAACTGGGCTGGCAGAGGCCAGAGGGGATTGTTGTCCCGTGTCATTGTTGTCCAGTGTCAATAACAGGGGAAAAAAAAAGAGCTTATACAGCTGAAGCCAGGATCAAACCCATGAACAGGATCAAACTCATAAACTTTTGTGACCTAAACACGAAGACTGTTTTTACTCTAAAGCTGACATAAACACGAAGACTGTTTTTACTCTAAAGCTGACATAAACACAAAGACTGTTTTTACTCTAAGGCTGACATAAACACAGTGACTGTTTTTACTTTAAGGCTGACATAAATTTACTCTAAGGCTGACATAAGCACAAAGATTGTTTTTACTCTAAGGCTGACATAAACATAAAGACTGCTTTACTCTAATGCTGACATAAACACAAAGACTGCTTTACTCTAAGGTTGACATAAATACAAAGACTTTTTACTCCAGGGCTGACATAAACACAATGACCTCTTTACTCTAATGCTTACATGAACACACAGACTGCTTTACTCTAAGGCTGACAAAAACACAGACTGTTTTCACTCTAAAGCTGACATAAACACAAAGACTGCTTTGCAGGTGGGATCAGGCAAAAAGCTGTACCTGATCTCGGACACACACCAGCGCACAGCAAAGTACTTCCTGTGTCTGGCGGCAAACATTCCTAGTGTGTCACACTTGTGGATCAGGGATTCCTGTGTACAAGTAAGCATGTGTAGTTTAACCTTTTCACTGTTATGGATCAGAAACTTGTGTACCTTGGTGAACACCTGTAGTTTAATCTTTTCACCATTGCCGTAGATCAGAGACACTTGTGTGCATGTAGTTTAACCCTTACGCTGTTGTTGCAGATCAGGGTCACTTGTTTACAAGTAGAGACATGTTGTTTAATGTTGCTTAATCTTTAGACTATAACCGTGGTTCGGAGACTCTTTTGTACAGGTAGACACACAGAGATGAACTTTTTCACCGCCATGGTGGATCAGGGAATCTCATGTACATGTAACCATTTGCAGTTTTAATCTGTTCACCATTGTTGCGGATCAGAGACTTGTGTCCCGGTAAACATGCGTAGTTGAACTTTTTTCCAACATTCTGGGTCTGGGACTGGGTTCCGCCTAAGACAGCGATGCCATTTCATGTTGACGCGTGTTTCCAGAACCAGCTGTTGGACTACAAGTCCTATGTGCTGCCTGCTGGCATCAGTCTGGAGAAACACAAGCTGATGGAAAGGTAAACACGCAGCATCCTGCCTTCCTGTCTGCATGCATGTGTGTGTGCACACACACACACCTCTGTGTGTGTGTACATGTGTGTGTGTGTGTGTGTGTGTGTGTGTGTGTGTACATGTGAGTTTTTTTTTATATGTGTGTTGAGAGGTAAGCACTATAGACACAAACTTTACCCAGAATCACCTGTGTGTGTGTGTGTGTGTGTGTGTGGGTGGGTGGGTGGGTGGGTGGGTGTGAGTGTGTGTGTGTGTGTGTGTACAGTGCTGTTTGTTTGCAGGGTTACACAGTGTTGTGTGTTTGCAGGGTGTACACAGTACTTTGTGTTTGTGGGGTGTATGCAGTGCTGTGTGTCTGCAGAGTATACACAGTGCTGTGTGTTTGCAGGACATACTCAGTGCTTTGTGCATGCAGCGTGTACACAGTGCTGTGTATTTGCAGGATGTGCTGTGTGTTTGCAGGAGATACACAGTATTTTGTGTTTGCAGGGTGTACACGGTGTCCTGTTTTGGCCAAACAGAGAGTCCTGCTGTACTCCACCGTACCAGGCTACGCTGACCTCTGGACCTCCGTCCTGAACACTGCTGACTGCAAAGTCCTCACTAAATTTCCCCCTGGTGCTGCTAAAAGTAAGTAACCAGTTGGGGGTGGGGGGGGGGGGGAGTCTGGGGGGGGGGGGGGGGGTAACCAGTCAGTGCCCACTGCAGTGTCCTCTCTCAAGAATGAATCGCAGTCAACCGTGATGGCTATATCAGGGTGAGGAGTGTTGTACAACTGACTGCATATTTTGCTCTTTCTGGAGACTGGAGTCAGCTCTCTGTTTATCAGCTTTGAGAACTAGCCTCTCTAAGTATAGTCCTCTATGGAGCTCAGATCTTGTCAGCATTGTCATTTCATAACCTGTCAGTGTTGTCCTGTGTGAACCTGAGTGCATCTGTTTCAGACTCTGTTAGCATTGTCCTCAGTCTGTTGCTTCAGACTGTTAGGATTGCCCTCTACCCATTTCAGACCCTGTCAGCATTGTCCTTTTCCTGTTTCAGACCCTGTTAGCATTGTCCTTTTCCTGTTTCAGACACTGTTAGCATTGTCCTCTTCCTATTTCAGACCGTGACAGCATAGTCCTCTTCCCTTTTCAGACCCTGACAGCATTGTCCTCTTACTGTTTCAGATGCTGTCAGCATTCAGAACTGTTCAAAACCCCTTTTATGTGTTTGGATGCTGTCAGCATTGTCTGCTTCCTGTTTCAGACCCTGTCAGCATCGCAGTCTTCCTGTTTTAGACCATGTCAGGATTATCTTCATTTCAGACCCTGTGTGTGTTGCGCTCTGCCTTTTTCAGACCGGCCTGGCGTAGATGTGGTGGTCACTGACTACACCTGTACGAACAGCATAGTGGACAAAGCACGACAGCCTGGGTGTTCCAGTGGTGGCATCGGAGTGGGTCATCCAGTGCCTCATCAACAACGCGCTGCTCAGGCATGATGGCCACCCCATGTACGCGCACGATTACTACAAAGAGGCTGCCAAATCACGTCACGGCAGTGGCCAGTAACAGGCGGTGCACTGAGCAAGGAGACGCGCCAGCAGGCACGACCTGGAGCAGGGAGACACATCACTGTGCAAGACATGGAGCAGGGAGACACATCACTGTGCAAGACATGGAGCAGGGAGACACATCACTGTGCAAGACCTGGAGCAGGGAGACACATCACTGTGCAAGACCTGGAGCAGGGAGACACATCACTGTGCAAGACATGGAGCAGGGAGACACATCACTGTGCAAGACATGGACTGGGGAGACACCTCACTGTGCAAGACCTGGAGCAGGGAGACACATCACTGTGCAAGACATGGAGCAGGGAGACACATTACTGTGCAAAACATGGAGCAGGGAGACATCACTGTGCAAGACATGGAGCAGGGGAGACGCATCACTGTGCAAGACATGGAGCAGGGAGACACATCACTGTGCAAGACATGGACTGGGGAGACACATCACTGTGCAAGACATGGACTGGGGAGACACATCACTGTGCAAGACAATGGAGCAGGAAGACACATCACTGTGCAAGACATGGACCGGGGAGACACATCAGTGGGCAATACACTGATCAGGAGACATATCAATGGACAGTACACTGATTGGGGAGACAACATTCAGCAGGCAATACCCAGATTAGAGAGACACATTAATAGACAACACACTTATTAGGGATACATATCTAGGGATATATATCAACAGCCGGTACACTGAGCAGGGAGACACATCAGGCAATACATGTAGCAGGGAGACACGGCAATGTGCAAGACATGGACCAGGGAGACACATCAGGCAATACACTGAGCAGGGAGACATATCAGCAGGCAATACACTAAGCAGGGAGACACGGCAATGTGCAAGACATGGACCAGGGAGACACATCAGCAGGCAATACACTAAGCAGGGAGACACGGCAATGTGCAAGACATGGACCAGGGAGACACATCAGCAGGCAATACACTAAGCAGGGAGACATATCAGCAGGCAATACACTAAGCAGGGAGACACATCAGCAGGCAATACACTAAGCAGGGAGACATATCAGCAGGCAATACACTAAGCAGGGGAGACACATCAGCAGGCAATACACTAAGCAGGGAGACACATCAGCAGGCAATACACTAAGCAGGGAGACATATCAGCAGGCAATACACTAAGCAGGGAGACACATCAGCAGGCAATACACTAAGCAGGGAGACACATCAGCAGGCAATACACTAAGCAGGGAGACACATCAGCAGGCAATACACTGAGCAGGTAGACATATCAGCAGACAATATGCTGAGCAGGGAGATGCATCAGTGGGCAATAGGCAAACTCACACTCGCATGGTGCTGTCTGCAGAGAAGGAAAATCATGGCCAATAGACAAGACACTGAGCAGCGAAATACATCAGCACTCAGTGCACAAACTCGCACTCTCACATAGTGCCGCCTGTAGAAAGAGAATTCCACGGTCAACAGGCAAGATGCTGAGCAGTGAAATACATCAGCACTCAGTGCACAAACTCACACTCTCTTAGTGCCGCCTGTAGAAAGAGAATTGCACGGTCAACAGGCAAGACACTGACTACAGTGCTCATGCTGTCTGTGAACAGGGGGACGTTAACCCTGAGTGGAGAGTGAACCTATCACAGACTGATGGTACAACATTCTAACTGTGTTGCATATCAAGGGAAAGTAACAATGATTACAAATATGATGGAGATGAGTTGCATGGATGTACAGAATCTTTAAAAAAAAAAATTCTTCTTTTCTTTTTCTCTTCAATTTTGCTGCAAACCAGTTTCAAAGAATTTTGAGCTTTTTTTGTTTTCCTTCTTGGAAGATTGGACACATTTTGTGCTTGTAATAAGTAAAGGTATCAAAGGCATTGGCTTTGCTTCTTAAGTGACTTCACACCTGAGATTGCAAGAGAGAGACACCAAACCCACGGGCTTGGTTCTTTGATAATGTGTAAGGTTGCAAGAGGCACCAACCCCTCAGGCTTGGTTCTTTGATGATGTGTCAGATTCCAAGAGACATCAAACCCTCAGGCTTGGTTCTTTGATAATGTGTCAGATTCCAAGAGACATCAAACCCTCAGGCTTGGTTCTTTGATGACGTGCGAGACTGCAAGAGACATCAAACCCCAAGGCTTGGTTCTTTAATAATGTGTTAGATTCCAAGAGACGTCAAACCCTCAGGCTTGGTTCTTTGATGACGTGCAAGACTGCAAGAGACATCAAACCCCAAGGCTTGTTCTTTAATAATGTGTAAGGTTCCAAGAGATGTCAAACCCTCAGGCTTGGTTCTTTGATGACATGCGAGACTGCAAGAGACATCAAACCCCAAGGCCTGGTTCTTTGATGATGTGTGAGGACTGCAAGAGACATCAAATCCACAAGCTCAGTTCTTTGATGATGTGTAAGGTTGCAAGAGACATCAAACCCACAAGCTTGGTTCTTTGATGATGTGTAAGGTTGCAAGAGACATCAAACCCACCAGTGTGGTTTTTTGATGATGTGTAAAGTTGCAAGAGACATCAAACCCACCTGTGTGGTTCTTTGATGATGTGTAAAGTTGCAAGAGACATCAAACCCACAGGCTTGGTTCTTTGATGATGTGTAAAGTTGCAAGAGACATCAAACCCACAGGCTTGGTTCTTTGATGATGTGCAAGAGACTTCAAGCCTATTACTATTACAGTATTAGCTTGGTTCTTTGATGATGTGTGAGGTGGCAAGAGACATCAAATCCTCCATCTTGGTCCCTTGATGACTTTATGTGCCATGTTGATGTGGATATGGACATGAGGCACAAGGCTGAGGAGAGTGGCACCATCCTGTTTGTTGAGGCAGCATTAATTCAAACTGTTTACTCTGTGCCGATCACGGCAGTGGCAAGTTGTTCTTTTCATTCCTCTGCTTTGAAATGAGCAATTCACGTGGAAAAAGGATCACAGCAAACTTTGCTCAAGTTGCTTTAGCCCTGCACTTGTCGCTGAAGTGGAGTAGTGTGTCAGTAGCCTGGCCTTAGGTTGAATGACGAGTCTGAAAGCTTCCTTTGTCTGACAGTGTGCAGTATTCAGTAATGCTCTGAAAGTTACGTTCATGAATTTATAGTGTGCAGCATTCAATAAAGCTCTGAAAGTTACGTTCGTCTGATGGTGTGTGGAATTCAGTGTGGCTCAGAAATTATGCTCGTCTGATGGTGTGTGGCATTCAGTGAAGCTCTAAAAGTTACGTTCGTCTGATGGTGTGTGGAGTTCAGTGAAGCTCTGAAAGTTACGTTCGTCTGATGGTGTGCGGCATTCAGTGAAGCTCCTGTACATTTGACAGTCGGCTCAACATTGGATCCTGGGAAACTGCTTCTGCTGGCTGTCCAGGCTGGATGTTTGCGACTTTGTTCTAGTAGTGTGCTACAAAAGGACAAGACTTGAGCATCATGGACATTTACATCAAAGCAGATTTTTATAGATCGTGTTGTGAACAGTTTGTAAGTTCTGTCTGTGTACTTTCAGATCAAACGAGATTCTTATAGATCATTATTGTGAACAGTTTGTAAGCTCTGTTTGTGCTTTCAGATCAGACCAGATTCTTATAGACTTTATTGTTAGGAATTTGCATGTTCTGTGTGCTAATGGCCAAACAAATTGAACCTTGTGATTTTCGTGACGTTAAACATTGCATGTGTTCGTTTTGTCTAGCTTCAAGAAAGTATGTCAGTTGTACTTAGAAATGCTTAACTTCTTTTGCTGTCGCTTTCTGTAGTCATTTATGTATATATATGAGTGCCTCCAGATGATGTACTTTTGTGAAAATAGTGGCTGGCTCCAGGAAAATGGTTGAAGAGCTGAATGGCATGACAAAGATGCAGTTGTGACTGGCTTTCTGGGGTGACATGAAACAGTACAGTTGACTGTTGCATTTGTGACTGGCTTTCTGGGGTGACATGAAACAGTACAGTTGACTGTTGCATTTGTGACTGGCTTTCTGGGGTGACTGAAACAGATACCTGTTGCAGTTGTGATTGGCTTTCTGGGGTGATATGAAACAGTACAGTTGACTGGCAATTGTGACTGGCTTTTTTGGGGTGACTGAAACAGATGATTGTTACAGTTCTGACTGGTTTTCTGGGGTGATGTGAAACAGTTTACGGTAGTAGTTTCGACTGGCTTTCTGGGGTGGTGGGTGATGTGAAATTGTCGACTGTTACAGTTCTGACTGGTTTTCTGGGGTGACATGAAACAGTCAACAGTTCTGAATGGCTTGATGATGTGAAACAATTGTCATTGGCTGTTGCAGTTCTGACTGGCTTCCTGGGGTGACATATAACAGTTGACAGTTGCAGTTCTGACTGGCTTTCTGGGTGACGTAAAACAGTTGCAGTTCTGACTGGCTTTCTGGGTGACATAAAACAGTTGCAGTTCTGACTGGCTTTCTGGGTGATGTGAAACAGTTGCAGTTCTGACTGGCTTTCTGGTGTGATGTGAAACAGTTGGTAGTTTTGACTGGCTTTCAGGGGTGATGTAAAACAACTGCAGTTCTGAATGGCTTTGGGAATGATTTGTAGATGCCATGGGACACAGAGGGACTGCAGTTACAAACGACATGTTCAAGTATTCAAAAACGGGAGTTTTGTCTTGGTATAAAAATTCCTTCAGTGCGTTTCCATAACAGTATTACTGTTGACGTATATGTACAGCATAGATATTTGTATTTGCGTGTTTAACTTTTAAACAGCTGTGTGTCTCCTGTAAAAACTGGACAAATGTACAGTGGAATGTCCAGAAGCATATTGTTCCTTAACAGGGGAGGATAGGTTCAGAGTTATGTTTTCATGCAGATGCAGGCCTATTCCCCTATTACACTGCACTGGAATAAAAGCTCTCAACATTGTTTTCTGCTTGATATGCAAATAGTACACAGAGTAATGGTAGTATTGTTTCAGAGAGCAGTTGATAATCGTGTTTTTCAGGTCTAAAAATCAGTTGAAAAGGAATGCTTGTGGGAGGGGACTTTGCATGAACAATTGAGAAGAATTTGTTTCTTTTGAAATAATAAATGCAGTGTATTATTTTATGCTCTATTTTTTTCAGATTGGAGCACATAACCCATTGCAAAGCGAAGAATGAAGAATCAAAGCATGCCTGTATGCTCACACACACACACACACACACACACACACACACACACACACACACACACACACACACACACACACACACGCACACACACACACACTCATCTATACACTGAAGAGGTGAGATTTCAGATGATTTTGAAAGCTGTGAGTGTGTTTTTGTGATCTAAGTTTACAGGGAAGACTGTTCCAGACAGCTGGTGCAGGATAAGAAGAAAACCTGTCGGCAAGTGAGTGTACATGCACAGAGGGAAGAAATAAATGAAAGTATCAGACGAAGAGTATAGCTAGTGGGTTGGTTTGTAAAATAATTTGGAGTTTAGTCAAATAGCCGATAGCAGTCGAGCAGAGGCAGATTTGTAAAAATGTTACTGTACCTGAGAACTGTTCCCCAACAGAGGTAGGGGAGAGGGAGAGATGCAGTTGAACCCTAGTTTTAAGACGACCTTGAAAATTGACCAAGGTCAATGGGTGTAACCCTCGAATGGATGCCGGCGACATTGGATGTGCACATCCTATCTGGAGTCTGAGGGCTGTTATTGATAGTCTTAAACTGAGTCTGGAAAAGCTGTGGAGTTTGACTGTCTTGAGGTGCCCCTATGCGGTTGACAGGATGTCAAAATCCGACTGACTGTCCTGAGGTGACCCTGTGTGGTGGACAGGAGGGCAAAATCCAACTGACCGTCCTGAGGTGACCCTGTGTGGTTGACAGGACGGCAAAATCCAACTGACTGTCCTGAGGTGACCCTGTGTGGTTGACAGGACGGCAAAATCCAATTACTAAGTGACTTACTCTGTGCATAAGAACACAGCTGATTGGACCAGTGTTTGCTGTGTCTCTGACACTGAAGATTAAAATGGGGTTTAAACACAAAAAGGTTCAAACGAATGCTTATTTATTTTAATGTGGACACAGTATGCAAATTTTCGGGGAAATCCCCTTTATTAAGCCACAAAACGACACTTAAACAACAGATAAAGTTTGTTTTTTTAAATGGGGGGGGGGGGGGGGATCTTCATTTTTTAATTGTTTTTGACCATTCATCTGTTGTTTAAGTGTCGTTTTGTGGCTTGATAAAGGAGATTTCCCCCGAAAATGCGCATACTGTGTGTCCATGTTAAAATTAATAAGTGTTCGTTTGAACCTTTTTGTGTTTGGATCTGTTTTAGAACACTAGCAGTCATTCTGTTTCAGTTTTTTTAATTTATTTTTTATTTTTTAAATGGGTTCATTATGTATACGTGTGAGTCACTGAATGTTTTCTTCATGTCAGTCATTTTTCAAAGTCAGTTTCCTTGTTTTGGCTACTGTTTGTACAAGAATTTATTGTAAGAGAAGCAGATTGTCTGCTTTTGCTTGTACTTTCTATGTTTGTTTGCTTTTGTTTGTACTTTGTACAATCATGTTGTATGTTGCAGTTTATTTGTTTTCATCTTTGTGTTTGTTATGAATTCAACGTGCATGTTTTTTGTGGAACAAGAAATCCATGACTTGATTTTACAGTAAAGTGTATACACAGCTGTGAATGTGTTAAGCTTTATTCTTGCTTGTATCAGCGTGGAACCAGCCAGTGCCCGCTGCCATGATGTTACGAGCCAGTGAGAATCAAATTACTTATGTGCATTGTGGAAAGAAAAAAAGAAGAAAAAGACTAAAGGAGTGAAAACCATTGAGAAGAAAG
>OY757550.1:15920668-15943817 GCA_963584105.1 Alviniconcha strummeri | reverse complement strand
TTTGCATTGCGCTCTTCCAGTTATTTACTTACACACACACACACACACACACACACACACACACACACACACACACACACACACACACACACATGCACACATGCATATTCCATTTATAAGAAAAGGCCCAATGGCTTCATGTTTAGTCACTCTGTTGTGTGTGCAGCACAGCCCATTTTGTCACACTAATTCTGGTGACAAAATGTGCTGGGGTTACAAAATGTACAGCAACAGTTGCTCTTTCCCATGTATGCATGTAGCTCTACACATGATAATGTTTACTTCAAGTGTTTGACTATTTTAGGTGAGTTCAACTTTAAAAATGGCAGAGGACCAGTCAACGCCAGCAGCAGACATGCCTGCTGTTATTGTGGAATCCAACAACACAGGAGATAGTGCAACATTGACGCAGCTAAATGGAGATGCAATGTATCTGAATTATCGCCGGCTTCAGTCCCTGCCGCTGCGGCTGTTTGACGCCAGCGTTTGCTCAGCGCTGCATCGTCTGTACCTCAAATACAACCTCCTCCAGTCAGTGGTAATGTGAAGACAACAAAACCTGTTTGATGGTTTTTGAGTGTGTGTTGTCCACTTGTTGTTTTTATTGCTAACGTCTTCACTGGTGATTATTCAGGGAAGGGGGAAGAGATTAGGAGAGAGGGAGATAGGGTTTGTGTTAACTGGTAATTTCTGGTATTTTACCAGTTAAGATCAGCATATACTGGAAATCAGTTCAGCAACTGTCAACCACGTCGAAAGGTAAAAACTCTAAGAATAGATCACCATTTGTGAATAGAGAAAACCTATTGTGTTGAGATTGTAATACTGAATCAGAATGCCATGTGCCTATGGCCGTGCTGATAATGTATGAATAAATTAAGAAGGCTTGGGACCTTTGCTGTTTCCCCACTATGGAGTCTGGACATTTCTTGATGTGTGCTGTATGATTGAGTGAAATACTTTCACTGCACTCGGCGAGCAACATCCAAATACCTACTTTACCTGATCAGTTGCTCAACAGTGACATCATGGTCTGCGGTTTCCCATAGCAACTGATTGTACATCATGCAAACATATGACTGTGATTGAAAGAGGAGTATAGCCATAGCAACTGATTGCACATCATGCAGACATATAATATATGACTGTGATTGAAAGTGGACCATAGCATTTACAGAAGTAGAAATTTGTTGTAGATCTATGACTTTGCTTGTTTCTTCTTCTTATAAAAAAGAAAGAAAAAGTCTTTAAGTGTAAGTGTGCTGATGTCTGTAATTAGTGCAAATCTCATCTTTGATTTTGCAGCCACCAGAGATCAAAATGCTCTGCCATTTAACAGAATTGTAAGTTTTGATTTGGAGTTCATGTAAATTTCTTTTATCTTCCTTTTCTTCTCCCCCCCCCCACCCCCCATCCCCGCCCCACCTCTGCCCCCCACCTCCTCATTACATTCCTTTTGTGTGCCTGTGCATGGGTTTGTGCATGCAGGTGTGGTGTGTGTGTGTGGAATGCAACATTGTGTTTATTATTTTTGAGGTTCTGTGTATACATTTCTGTTGATCTTGTACAATGCAGTGTGTTCACCCTTAGTAGTGATATACCATGCTGTAGAAATGACAGATGTTACTATTATTAATTAAAACTTTTGTTTTTCAATTGGGCTGCCCAGAAGAAAATAAAGTAAACTTTAGCACCTGGTTTGTGAGCAAAATTTATGCAAATAATCAGTCTGTTTCCAGAGAAATTGTTTAGCTGAATTTCAAGATTTACTGTCAATTTTTCCACTTTTAAATTTGTTTTTAGCTTAAGTGTTAGAATCTAGATACAGGCCATGTGATGGAGAGAGAGAGAGAGAGAGAGAGAAGAAAAAAAGGGAGAAAAAAAAGAAGAAAAATAAATCAGGGTTGCACTAAAGTTCAGCCTAGAACTTGTCCTAAAAGGGGATCATGTTTGGTGAGACATGGAAGAATGAAGCAACAACAATAACAAAACAAAACGAAAAACAAACCAGTCAACAACAACAACAACAAAAAAGGGGAGGGGGGCAGATTTATATTTTTAGCATTCTTGAAATAGCATTTCAAGTAGAAGATATCTAGTTTTTGTAGTTTTATTCTACCAAATCAGATTCTAAGCATACAGTTCTGATTCACAAAGTGAGGTTAGCGTACAGTGTCCTTAATTTCGGTGGGGGTGGGGGGAGCTTCAGCCACAGAAATGGTGATCACACATGGAAGGATATAATGCCTCAACAGGTGTCTTGATTACTGCAGAAATACACATGGTAATAAAATGATGAGCTGTTTGTCCTCAGGTGAGCTAAAAGAACAAATTGTGATTACAGAAAAGGACAAGTGTCAGACAGAATTTGAACGGCTGTGTGGCAAGAAATGTTGTGAGAAAAGAATGATGGGGCCGGAAGGAAGAAAGAAAGCAAATGAAAAAAATGAAAAATGAAAAAAAAAAGGGTGGGGGGTGGGGGGTGAGGCAAAAATCCAAAAGCTTGATAATTATGATAATTGTAGTTACCAGAGTTAGCTCTAAATATCTGCCAAAACAAAACTAACAAAATAAACATGGTGCTTAACATCCACAGCTACAAAGCTATATGTTTATATAATATTATATAAAGCTATCAGTAGGCTGCATGTTTATATATATAAAGCTATCAGTAGGCTGTTTATATATATATAAAGCTATCAGTAGGCTGTTTATATACATATATATATATAAGCGCTAATTGATTCTGGGAGTTAATTGGTGGTCGATATACATAACACAAAGTTGTTGTGTTTGTGTTAGGTATACCAAGTGCTAATTAACTCCCTTTTGTGTTCATTCCCTTTGACATGGTTGGTTGTGTCCTGTGGTGTAATTGTGATCTGAACTGAATGTTAATTTGCTGTGTTGATTCCCTGATTTTTTTGATTTTTTTTAAAATTCATTAACATGCATCCATCCATTACAATACAATTTCTTTCTCTCTCTCCCCCCCCCCCCCCCTCTCATTCATATATCTAAGGTAAAGTACAAGAAAAAGAAAAGAAAAAAAAGACCCCCCCAAAAAAGGCACACACACACACACACACACACACACACACACACACACACACACACACACACACACAAAAGAAGAAAAAAAGACCATGGCAATGAGTACAATTTACAAGATTATTAACTTCATTAAAAACCTTGTCTAGATTTGTATCAGCTTTTTGTAATACAACCATTTGGCTGCTATCTTGTCATATGACATCGTTAATGTCGCATTATATTTGTCTACATCAAATGTATTTTTTAAATATTGTTTGAACAGGTGCAGTTGAGGTATGTTCTTGTCGATCTTACAAGTATAAATATAGAACTTTGCACGCAAAATTATCAAATCAAAGGTGCTGTCTGATTTAATTTGGCTGTCGTGACCAAAAAGTACAAAATTTTCATTAAGCGTTACTGTCCTCGCATTTGAGCTCCTGGTATTAAGTCTGGTCTGGAACTGTTCCCAAAAAGACTTTACGTACACACATCTCCAAAAAATGTGATTAATAGAGTCTCTTTCCTGTCTACAAAAAGAACAGTTAATGTCATTTTCAATACCCATGTGCATTAAAACAGTATTGGTAGCTTATATTCTATGTACAAGTCGTATCTGGAACCATTTTAGTTTTATCTCTTGGATGTTTTGCATTTTCTTAAAGTTTCTACTCCAGTCAATGTCTGTATTCAGTCTTGCTTCCCATTTTTCACAGCACTTAGGTTTATCTTTACCCTGTGTAAGCATTTCATAACACAGGCGTGAGCCTTTTTGTTGACTGTAAATAATCTTAAGCGTCTTTGTCAAATCAGTTTTAACTGTTACTCTCAACTGTTAGTCCCGTTTTACGTATGTAGCTTTTAATAGCTTGTACACATCCAATATATGTAATGTAATCCGTATTAATTCTGTATATTTCTTTAAACCTTTTAAGTAACATAAACGTACCATTTTCATTCAGAATGTTTTTGATAAAACATACACCTTTGTCTATCCACTTTTTATAAAAAGACAGTTTTGTTTCCAACCAGAATATTGTCGTTGCAGAAAATAGGATCTGCGACTAGTTCTTCTGAGTTCTCTACCTGTATACATTTACCAAACTCTCTATATGCTTTAAATACATGAATCCAAAACATATTAAAATTCTTTTCCTGAGTAGGGAGGCTTGATCCCAATTGTTCAAGCAGTAACACTTTTGGGTAAGTTGATGTAATTATACCTTTCCACTTGTGATCACTTGTTTTTAGTTTTCGTATCCAACTTAGCTTCAGCGCATTAATATAATGTCTAATATTTGGTATGCCAAGTCCTCCCTTTGCAATAGTTTTGACGGTTACTTTCCTACTTATCCTGTCTTGTTTTCTATTCCATAGGAACTGAAACACGGTCTTCTGCAACGCGTCTACCAGACTGTCTGGTGGATTTGGCAATAAACTCCATAGGTGGATAATTTTAGACAAAATCAACAACTTCAGAACAGCTACTCTACCGAATGGTGTTATTTGTCTTTTTAACCATACTTTCTATAATGATTTTATTTCTAAAAATTTCTTGCGAAAGTTGAGTAGCTCACACTCTTTTAAATTATTAGTAAACCAAATACCAAGTATTTTCAATTTAGGTGGGTTCCAATCCATATGCAAATTTGGCAAAAGATTCCCTGAATATTTTGTTTTCAGGTACCTAAGCAACAATGCGCTGAAAACATTACCTGAAGGTATGTCTCCACCATGTAATGTTTAAAGGAGTTTAATTTCTACCTCAAAGTGTGTTTTGTCAAAGCTGTAAATTTTAAAGGAGCTTTCTACCTCACAATGTGATTTGCCTTAGAATAGGATAGCAGAAATGAAACAAAAACAAAACAATACAACAACAAGCAACAACAACAACAATGACAACACCCCACACACAAGCACAGACAGAAAAACAGACAGACAGACAGACAGACAGACAGACAGACACACACACACATGCATGCACACACGCACGCATGCACACACACACACACACACACACGCACGCACGCATGCACGCATGCATGCACACACGCGTGCACACAATCCCACACTGTAATTGTAAATTAAGAACTTTTAAATCTAAAAAGCATGTTTGATTCTACACTGAATTTGTGCGTGTGTGTGTGTGTGTGTGTGTGTGTGTGTGTGTGTGTGTGTGTGTGTGTGTGTGTGTGTGTGTGTATGTATGTGTGTGTGTGTTCATGTGTTCATGTGTAAATGACAGAACTGGGTGAGCTGACACAGCTAGAGATCCTTGGAGTCAGTGATAACCAGCTGACATCCTTCCCAGAATGCATCTGTCGTCTTCGTAACCTCAGACGTCTGCAGATTTCCAGGAACAAACTCCGGCAGCTACCAGCTGGTGTGTATCTCAATCATAATTAGTGGAAGGGTAAAAAAAGAAAAAAAAGAAAAAAAGGACTTGTCGTTGGTACACAAAACATTGTGTTTCTTCTGTATGTGTTGAACATGTGCTAATGGATTTTGCAGATTTTTAGTGGCAGAGGCTGTCAGCAAACACTCTGTGGTTAGGTCCTCTTGTGAGAGTATAGGTTGGATATTGGCTAATTAACATTCTTTCCTTGTAAGCCGTGAAACAAAAAAGGCAAATCTACCAACAATAGAAATCTCTTGGTTTTTTTGTGTGCATCTGTTTGGATGACAATGCTCACTTTCATGTGACTGGGTGCTGTTTGGATGACAATGCTCACATTTATGTGGCTGGGTGCTGTCTGGATGATAATGCTCACTTTCATGTGGCTGCCTGCTGTTTGGATGACAATGCTCACTTTCATGTGGCTGGGTGCTGTTTGGATGACATGCTCACTTTCATGTGGCTGGGTGCTGTTTGGATGACATGCTCACTTTCATGTGGCTGGGTGCTGTTTGGATGACAATGCTCACTTTCATGCGGCTGGGTGCTGTCTGGATGATAATGCTCACTTTCATGTGGCTGGGTGCTGTTTGGATGACAATGCTCACTTTCATGTGGCTGGGTGCTGTTTGGATGACATGCTCACATTTATGTGGCTGGGTGCTGTTTGGATGACATGCTCACTTTCATGTGGCTGGGTGCTGTTTGGATGACAATTAATGCTCACTTTCATGTGGCTGGGTGCTGTTTGGATGACAATTAATGCTCACTTTCATGTGGCTGGGTGCTGTTTGGATGACATGCTCACTTTCATGTGGCTGGGTGCTGTTTGGATGATAATGCTCACTTTCATGTGGCTGGGTGCTGTTTGGATGATAATGCTCACTTTCATGTGGCTGGGTGCTGTTTGGATGATAATGCTCACTTTCATGTGGCTGGGTGCTGTCTGGATGACATGCTCACTTTCATGTGGCTGGGTGCTGTTTGGATGATAATGCTCACTTTCATGTGGCTGGGTGCTGTCTGGATGGCATGCTCACTTTCATGTGGCTGGGTTCTGTTTGGATGACAATGCTCACTTTCATGTGGCTGGGTGCTGTTTGGATGATAATGCTCACTTTCATGTGGCTGGGTGCTGTTTGGATGACGATGCTTTCTTTTTCATGTGGCTGCTTGCTGCTTATTGAGAACAGGATCAATACCCATATCACATATATCTCATATGTATTTGTATATCACACACCACTGCACAGCTGAAAATCAAACACACACATACAAAACTAATTGTTTTACACTATTGATATCATTCACAAATTTGGTACTGATCACATAAATATAATTTTATTTTATGTGATCAGTATCAGATTTGTCACAGTACTGGGTCACAGTAAGTATGTTCAGCATTGTCCTATTAAAAAAAAAAAAAAGGACAATGCTGAACCTACTTACTGTGACCCAGCTGAGTCAGACGTTGAAAGAAAAGTTAGTTTCAAATTTGTTTGCGTAATCTGGTGCAGGCATAGGGGATCTTAAACAGCTGCAGGTTTTGGAAGTAAGCCACAACCGCCTCCGATGGTTGCCACCCCAGCTTTCCCACTGCGCCAACCTGTGCCAGTTGTGTGTGGATTCGAACCAGCTGGTGACTATTCCGCGACAACTGTGCAGCCTCACACAGCTCTCGGAGATCTCTGCCTGTGACAACTGTCTGGTTTCTTTGCCACAGGGTAAGTGATTTGCAGGCTGTGAGTTAAGTCAGCTGATCCTGCCACCAAAAGCACATATTTTTTATGTGACAACAGATGCAGCGTGGTAAAGAGTTTCCAAAGTATCTTGAGAAAACAAATTGTGTGCGTGTGCGTGTGTTTGGATGGGTGGTGGGAGGGGTGTGCATTGCAATTAATGCAAAACTGGGTTCTGAGAATCAAATCATAATTGATTTTATGAAGAAGGCTAGTGCCCTTGCAAAGCTGGTTAAAAAAAATTCATTGATTCAGCAAAACACACAGTGGAGTTAATTAGCGCTCTAAATAAATGTATATGAATAAATATTAAAACATTTAGAACTCTAATTTACTGTCTTGTGTGTTGATTCTGCATGAGTGCTCTGGCTTCGTTCTGTTTCAGATTTATTGATTCAGCAAACTGATTGATTTAGAACAAAGTGCAGGTTACAGTGTCACTTCATTCAAAGCCACATAGGTAAGGTGTATGCGTGTTTATGTGGCTTTGAATGAAGTGACACTGTAACCTGCATTTGTTACCTCATTTAAAAAGAAACATGACACCCTTGTTTTTTTTCTCCAAAATATTCTGCCAGGCTACATAATTTGTTCATCGGTGATGGAAAACAGCCCGTCCCTAATGAGCCTTATGGTTTCTGTGGACGTTAAGCACCATGTTTACTTACTATGAAAAACAGATGACTGTGTGTTGCCAGAGTGTTGAAAGTGAGATGTGTTGCACCCCGCCCTAAAAGTCCTTGTGGTCTCTGTGGACGTAAAGCAACACTGAACTCAAGCTAGGTGTGTTGCATGCAGGTCCTGATTGGCTCATCATGTCCGTCATTCAAATTTGGCGACACATTAACTGGCTGTGTTGCAGATGACACGCGTTTAATTTTGGTGCTCTCGCAGATTTGGGTCTGGTGCCATCCTTGCAAGCTCTGTACGTAGACAACAACCCATACCTAGTGGCCATACCTGCCAGCACCCTCCATAAAACAATTGGATTCTGCAGGTGAGACGGTGCAATGTAATGGGCCCTTTCTGGAAACATCATCTTGTGTTACCGCAGTAGCACGTAAAAGATCCCGGTCATTCTGCCAAAAGTGCAGGTGGCAGGTTACAGCTAAACACGCATACACCTTACCTATGTGGCTTTGAATGAAGTGACACTGTAACCTGCATGGCTGCATGGTGTACACAGATCTTGCGCCGAAACAGCAGCATTTCACGTGGCACCAGCCATGCAACAACCACAGAGCGCTACCAGTACACCACTTCTGTGGATATTAATAATACGCTCTATAAAAGGATAGTCACTCCTTCAGAATCACATGCGACATGTGCACATTGAGTCTGCTCAAGAGCAGAGAATAGCGCTATATAAAACTATGAATAATAATAATAATCTTATGAATTGGTGAATGTGAAGAGAGAAACTCAGTCTGATATGAAAAGGAAGAAAAAGGTTCTGGGCAGTGCTCTGTCAAGGATTTTGTTTTATTGTACTAAATTATATTGTTGAGCATTGCAATCCAGTTTGCATTGCATTCACACTGGTGTAGGTGTATACAGAGTGGTAGACGTAGTGAATTGTGTATGGGATTTTTTTTTGAATAACAGTATTTATGCTTATGCTGCACTTTCTGGAACACTTTCTCTTGGAAAGTTCATGTGTTAGAAAGTTAGATCATCAAACAAACTTGCATCTTTTAAATTGTCTTTGAAATCTCACCTCTTCAGGCTATCCTGTTGACTGTGTGTGTGTGCGTGTGTGCGTGCATGTGTGTTCGCAGAAGTTTGTTTTAACAGTTTTTGTTCTTTGCTTTATAAAGGGCTACGTGCTCCAATCTGGTGAAATAGCACATAAAAGAATACATTTAAATTATTATTTGTATTCCCTGCAAAAGGTGAACTCAAGCAGAAATACATTACCTTCACTTTTTTCTCTCCAGGTCTGGCCAGATGACAATTCCTGACAAAATATTGAGCTTACAGCTCTGTGTAGCAATTAGTGCTGGGAAGGATGAGGAGATAATTGTGCCAATGCCACCAGAAATTTGCTCCCTTGGACAGATCTGCACTAACTGCGTCCCTTCACTGTCAGAGCTGACTCTGCGACTGCTCTTTAAGGCAATACATAATACAGGTGAGGATATTACAAGATTTATAGCAATAATGAATGCATTTCTGATGTGCCGCATCCCTCTGTGGCTATGCGTGTGTGATGCTGAAAGCACTATACATGAAACATGACAATAATACACAACCTAATTTAATAATGCGTTACATATCTCACTCTTTCCCTCCCCCTCCCCTGCATCCACCCCCTCCCTCCCACACACACACACACACCCACCCACACACAATCTCGCAACCCCTCACTTCCCAATCTCTCCCAGTCTCCCCAACCGCCCCCCACCCAAACAACAGCAACCCACACATGCATCAGTCAGCCAGTGAAGATGTCAGCAGCAAAATCAAAATAAATCAAGATCGACATGATTACAAGACTATTTATTTGCCAGTGACACTAAAATGTGCACAGAAGTTTTTCTTGGCAACGTACCATTCATTACACTGCGTTATCAACTAGATACAATAATACAGTTAGCCATGTATAAAAGTTGTAAATGAATGGATTATATATATATATATGTGTGTGTGCAAAGGATCTTCAAAGAAACCAGCCTTCTTAAAACTAGTTTTGTCCAGCAGGTGGAAAGAGGCTGAAATAAAAACTTAAAATCAAGGATTTTGTTTTGAAAGTGCCCCCTTGATTTTACATTCAGCTTCTAAACTTTGTGTTTCGCGGGTGACGAATATTATTACTTGCTGCATGCAACACGCTAACTCGCCTTCAGTCATGCACTGCCCACGTCTTTGATCCAGCATGAATGTTGATTAGTCATGTTGCTCCTGGCATTAATGTTGATTGCTCATGTTACCCATGACATGAACACTGATTGCTCATGTCACCACTGGCATGATGTTGATAGCTCATGTAGCCCCTGGCATGAATGTTGGTTGCTCATGTTGCCCCTGGCATGAATATTGATAGCTCATGTAACCCATGGCATAAATGTTGATGGCTCATGTAGCCCCTGGCATGAGTGTTTATAGCTCATGTCACCTGTGCCATGAATGTTGATAGCTCATGTAGCTCCTGGATTAAATGTTGATAGGTCGTGTCACCCTGGCAGGAATGTTGATTGCTCATGTCACCCTGGCATGAATGTTGATTGCTTATGTCACCCATGGCATGCATGTTGATAGCTCATGTACCCCTGGCATAAATATTGATTGCTCATGTCACCCCTGGAATGAATGTTGGTTGCTCATGTCACCTGTGGCATGAATGTTGATAGCTCATGACATGCCTGGAATGAATGTTGGTTGCTCATGTTGCCTGTGGCATGAATCTTGATTGCTCATGTCACCCCTGGAATGAATGTTGGTTGCTCATGTTGCCTGTGGCATGAATGTTGATTGCTCATGTCACCCCTGGAATTAATGTTGGTTGCTCATGTTGCCTGTGACATGAATGTCGATTGCTCATGTCACCCTGGAATTAATGTTGGTTGCTCATGTCACCCTTGGCATGAACATTGATTGTTCATGCTGCCCTTGGCATGAATGTTAATTGCTCATGTCACCACTGACATGATTGTCGATTGCTTAATTTGCCCCTTGCATGAATGTTGATAGCTCATGTTGCCCCTGGCATAAATGTTGATTGCTCATATTGCCACTGGCATGATTGCTTATGACGCCCCTGGCATGATTGTTGATTGCTTAATTTGCCCCTGGTATGAGTGTTGATTGCTCATGTTGCCAGGGGAACAAGATAAGGCAGAAGCCACTGGGCCAGCTGTGATTTTTTTTTTAATGGCAGTTTTGACCATTTTTTACATAGATGCAAACACAATTCTGAGTTGAAAACAAAATCAACAGAGCATTTTAAAGCAGAGTCAACTGTTTGTAGTTTTTAAGATGTCAGAAAAAGTTCTGTGTATACAGCAAATAAGTATACTTTAAAAAATTTTTTTAAAAATATGAGGTTTGTTATAATTTTGGTGCAGCTTGCTGACATAATTATGTTGTTACCTTTTTACTAAGATCAGTCTAAGTAAGTAACTTGGTGTTTTACGTTCAGTCAATCAGCATGGTTATATCAGGGTGACAAGGTTAGGGAGCGGGGATAGCTCAGTGGTTAGAGTGCCGGACTCGTGATTGGCATGCTGGAGCGGTGGGAGAATTTTCTTCTCCAGGGTCAACTTTCTGTGCTGACTCTTATTTCAGTATCCGTTCCACCCCTGTGTTACCACAGTAGCATGTAAAAGACCCTGGTCATTCTGCCAAAAGTGCAAGTGGCAGGTTACAGCTAAGCACACATACACCTTACATATGTGGCTTTGCATGAAGTGACATGGTGCATGGTTGTATGGTGTACTCAGAACGTGCCGAGATGGCAGCAGTTTCTTGTGGCATCAGCCATGCCAGGGCTATAAGTACACCACTTTGGTGGATATTCAAAAAAAAAAAAAAAAAAACGCGCTATAAAAAGCTATTCACTCATGTAGAATCACATGCGAGTGCAGTGAGTCTGCTTGAGAGCAGAGAATAGCACTATATAAAAGCGATCAATAATAATATCACATGAAAATACTTCCAATAAAAACGAAGAAATTTAAGAGAAAGGCGAAGTCATCTTGGACAAAAAAAAAATTTGAGAAGGCTAGTTACTTTAAATTTAATGTTATCAAAAGTATCAGACAGGGGATGTTCTGAGATTGTGACAGCACTGAGG
Organism: Alviniconcha strummeri; assembly: GCA_963584105.1. NCBI lineage: Eukaryota > Metazoa > Mollusca > Gastropoda > Provannidae > Alviniconcha > Alviniconcha strummeri. The sequence goes on along the minus strand of OY757550.1, from coordinate 15,931,858 downwards.
TGAGCTGAGGGGATTTGTTTTCATAATTTCAACTCGGTAAGCGACAAAATCTTAAAATTTGTTGAAGGAAGTTGTCTTAACCCAGTCTGTCTGGTGACTGACTCAGAGTTGGGTGCCACTGAACAGTCTTGTCTGCCTGCACCTGACTTGGAGTCAGATGCAGAAACTCATTTCATCAAACTGGTTTTAGAAGTCTTCCTTCAGTTCTTCCCACCTGCCACAATCAGCAAGTTTTGCTGAATTTTCTTTGTATTTTACAAATTTCTGCAACATCACGAGCAAGTGCTGACGCTACACACTCATGGAAGTTTTAGCTGAGGTGTTTGTTGACAAGAACAGTGATTTTGATCCAGATGTTGCTGAGTCTTTACCATGTTCATGTGAGCAAGTGTGTGAAACCAGTCGGCATAATAGTGTGGAAGTAACAGTTTTCAGACTGTCTTTGATGCTGAAAATACAGTAGTAACACCTCTGATATCCTTCCTTTGTCTTTCACCAGCTACTGAAAGATAGCGAATGAATATTTATTGAAAATTGAGGACAGTGTTGCCTGTTCAAATTTGATAATGCGTGCACATTTTGGTAGCTCCACCTTCTCTAGAAGTGGAGATAATGAGCTCTAAACACAGCCACTGTGGTTTTTGAGCAGCAAGGCTAAAAACGCCCAGACAGCAGAGCAGAGGCTGAACAAGCATTAAAGCCTCCAGGGCTGAAAGGGTTAAGGAAGAAGCAGCCTTTAAAACCTGCCTGGTCTGGCACTGGAGGGAATGTCAGTGCACTCACCTCTAAAATCAATGTTTTGGCCATTTTCCTTGAGTTGTCGCCTCTAAAATCAATGCTTGGCAATTTTCCTCCAGTCATTGCCTCGTTTCTGGAGGTCATGCAGGTATCTTGTAGATGAGAAAAGAAAGGCTTTGGAGTTTAAAGCTACAGTCTCCCACAGAAAGGCTTTGAGTGGCAATTAAGATACTACCAAGGGACAGGAATGCAAAGCCCTAATTAGAAAAAAGAAAGCAAAGACTATTTCTGCTTTTAGTTCTCTCCGAGAGGAGCTGTTCTCATTACTACTGACTATAACCATAGGGTTCTTTGCTTGACAAGAGGTTTTACTCTATATTTTCTTTTCTTTTCTTGATTAGGCCTACACCTTCCTTGCCCTTCATTGTACGTTTTCAGTGTTCTCAGCCCTGCAGTTTCATTTTCACAAGTCTTCAGCAGTAAGTGTGTTTTATGCGTGGCTGCATATATATGTCGAGCAGTTGTCCTTCATTGTACATTTTCAGTGTTCTCAGCCCTGCAGTTTCGTTTTCGCAAGGCTTCAGCAGTAAATGTGTTTTATGCGTGGCTGCATATACATGTCCAGCAACTGGGTCTGTGGGAAGGCAACCGAAATAATATTGGTTTGATTTTTCAAATCAGATATGACCTGAGAGAGTCCACAGTAACAGTGCTACATTAGCCTTCTAGCACGTGCACTGTATCGTGAAAGTTTCCAGTTTTTGTCCATCATCTTGTAATGAGGTACGTTAAATTTGCCAAGGAGCTTGAGACAGTACTACCCGTTTCAAAGGCAATGCTGGAAAACTTCTGAGAGATGGGCAGAGTGCATGTGGACTTTCCCTGCGTGGGTTGGATGCCATCTTAAGCTGGAATGAACTAAACTGCCATGGAGTCAGGGATGCGTCCCTTACACTTTTTCAGTTTCCAGCTGCCTTAATTTGTATTTTCTTCATGTCTGACTAGCAGCATATGAGTCTGAGAACTGTTTGAGTTTGTAGTCGCAAGTTCTCATCTTTTTTAAATACAGTTGTTGTTTTCTGCAGTCCGTTTCTGCTGTTCCTGCTTTTGTCTGCTGTCACCTGAAATGATCTCGACTCTTTCAGATGCTCATGGTGTTTTAGAAGAGAGTGAATTTCCCATCTTTTTAAAATACAGTTTCTTTTCGCTGTCTGTCTCTGCTGCTCCGATGTTTGTCCGCCATCACCTGAAATGATTGACTGCCCGTCTCTTTTAGCCACCTGGACTGGTTTACAAGAGGGTGAAATTCCAGCAGAACTGAAGGATTTCCTGGAGACTCCAACAGCTCATTGCCAGCACTGCGGTGCAGAAATCTTCATCTCCGCTTTTCCGGTGATCTTCCGAGCACAGGTGCAGGCCTACAACCTGGTGCTGTTGGGACTTTGCTGCTCGTCGACCTGTGTTCGGCAGTGCTCGCTGATCGTCCACCTTCCCCTTCTGTACCCACGACTGGAGGACTTGGCGTTGGCCCTTGTACTTGCCTGAGGGGTCAGGACGGGGTTCCTGCAGTCCTTGCTGGTGTGATATGTTTTGGAACTTTGGTGACTGAGGGTACACGGCTTCATAGGTACTTACGTGGTTTGGGATTGGGTGACTAAGGGCACAGAGGCCTCGTCGGTGCTTATGTGTTTGGGGATTGGGTGACTGTGGGCACAAAGGCCTTGTAGATGTTTTGGTTTAGTAACGGGGTCTTTGCGCTTTGTGGATGGGTCCTAACGCTTTGCAAGGTCTCCTAAGTGTTCAGGTTTAGTAACAGGGTCTTTGCACTTTGTGGGTGGGTTCTAACGCTTTGCAAGGCCTCCTAAGCGTGTAGGTTTAGTAATGGGGTCTTTGCACTTTGTGGGTGGGTCCTAACGCTTTGCAAGGCCTCCTAAGTGTGTAGGTTTAGTAACAGGGTCTTTGCACTTTGTGGGTGGGTTCTAATGCTTTGCAAGGCCTCCTAAGTGTGTAGGTTTAGTAATAGGGTCTTTGCACATTGTGGGTGGGTCCTGTCACCTTGCAAGGCTTCGTAAGTGCTTAGGTTTAGTAATGGGATCTTTGCACTTTGTTGGTGGATCATATCTCCTTGCAAAACATTTTGGGTGCCTCAGTCTTGATTTTTTCCCAGACCTAAAAATGCCAAAGCAAACATTGTTCCGATGTGTCCCATAGCAAGTTGGCTCCACAGATCAATAACGGCGAAGCAGACCACCAGACAATCACAAATGTTATTGGTAGTTATTGGGATTTTTAGGTTTGGGTAAAAATCAAGACTGAGGCACCCAAAATGTTTTGCGCCTTTGAGCGGTTGTTTGAGCAATAAGTGCCCCAAAACTAAATTGGTATTTCATGCAAAGAAAAAGGAGCAAAAATTAAAGTTGTATAAAAATGGTGAAGATTGCTGTGTGAAAACAGCAGTTGTTGTGTGTGTGAATTTGTTAAGAGAGAAAGTGGCATGAGATGGACCTTGCAGGAGCCCATGAGGCCCGTGTGAGGCCCTTCAGTGTACTTGTTCTCCTTCACAGGAAACATGTGGCAATCCTACCAGAGACTCGATGATGGTGATGGTGATGCTGCTGAGGCTGGGTGATGGTGATGATGCTGAGACTGGGTGATGGTGATGGTGATGATGCTGAGACTGGATGATGGTGATGATACTGAGACTGGATGATGGTGATGGTGATGATGCTGAGATTTGGTGATGATGCTGAGACTGGATGACGGTGATGGTGGTGATGCTGAGACTGGATGATGGTGATGGTGATGATGCTGAGACTGGATGATGGTGATGATGCTGAGACTGGATGATGGTGATGGTGCTGAGATTTGGTGATGGTGATGATGCTGAGACTGGATGACGGTGATGGTGATGATGCTGAGACTGGATGATGGTGATGATGCTGAGACTGGGTGATGGTGATGGTGATGATGCTGAGGCTGGATGATAGTGATGGTGATGATGCTGAGGCTGGATGATAGTGATGGTGATGATGCTGAGGCTGGATGATAGTGATGGTGATGATGCTGAGACTGGATGATGGTGATGATGCTGAGACTGGGTGATGGTGATGGTGATGATGCTGAGGCTGGATGATAGTGATGGTGATGATGCTGAGGCTGGATGATGTTGATGGTGATGATGCTGAGACTGGATGATGATGATGGTGATGATGCTGAGGCTGGATGATGGTGATGGTGATGATGCTGAGACTGGGTGATGGTGATGGTGATGATGCTGAGACTGGGTGATGGTGATGGTGATGATGCTGAGACTGGATGATGGTGATGATGCTGAGACTGGGTGATGGTGATGCTGCTGAGACTGGATGATGGTGATGATGCTGAAACTGGATGATGGTGATGGTGATGATGCTGAGACTGGATGATGGTGATGATGGTGAGACTGGGTGATGGTGATGGTGATGATGCTGAGACTGGATGATGGTGATGGTGATGATGCTGAGACTGAATGATGGTGATGGTGATGATGCTGAGACTGAATGATGGTGATGGTGATGATGCTGAGACTGAATGATGGTGATGCTGCTGCATCCCTTTGTGGTGTTTTTGTGTGCTCTGAACAAATGAGGGATGCAGACCTGGGTCAACTCTGAGCCACTAAAAAAGCAACCATCACTGGCTGTGCACTGCGCTTTATGCTTGTGAACAAAAGAACCAAGCCAGTAACACTTTGTGGTTGGCTGAAAGACAGTTTTGCTCTTTTGTATATTTTCAGCATCACTCTCTGGATATGCAGTGTTGATGGTTTCTCAGTGGTCCTAACTTTTTTCTTTTTTCTTTTTTAAGTGTGGTTTCCCTACATAAAGGCATGGACATTTTTTCTAAAGAAAAATTGTACAGAAATGGTTTGGGGGGAAAAAAGGAGGAATTTACTGCATCAAGAGTGTAATAATTAATGTAATAATTACCATGTAGGTGTTGGTGAAGGTGTAGCCCATGGATCACAGATCACTCACTCTCTTTGTCATGGGCATTATTTGATGGTGAAATTGAAATGAACTGCTGACTCTGTGGTACAAAACTGTCTGCTCTGTTTGGATTGTGACAATAAATGTATTTATGCAATACTGAAAGAGTGTTAACTTGTAACTCCTTATGCTTGTGACAATATGAGTGCAGGACCAAACAACATCACCAAAACTAGTACAGGAACAAATAACATCACCTAAACTAACAATTGTAGACTTGTGTACTTAATCAGTTGGTGATTTAAAATTGGAATTTTCCAGAGGGAACTTCAATTTGTTTCCGAAATGAAAGTCAGTGGAGACAGCTAGTCAATCTACAGACACTGGTTATTCCCACACTCATGTTTGTGTGTGTGTGTGTGTGTGTGTGTGTGTGTGTGTGTGTGTGTGTGTGTGTGTGTGTTCCCATCCACTCTACTGACACTGGTTACTCCCAAATGGACTGTATCTACTTATTTGTTTTGTTTATGTTCCCATCCACTCTACTGACACTGGTTATTCCCGCATGGACCGTATCTGCTGATTTGTTTATGTTCTTATTCCAACATGGACCGTATCTGCTTATTTGTTTTGTTTATGTTCCCATCCACTCTACTGACACTGGTTACTCCCACATGGACCGTATCTGCTTGTTTGTTTATGTTCCCATCCACTCTACTGACACTGGTTTCTCCCACATGGACCGTATCTGCTTATTTGTTTTGTTTATGTTCCCATCCACTCTACGGACACTGGTTACTCCCACATGGACTGTATCTGCTTATTTGGTTATGTTCCCACCCACTCTACCAACACTGGTTTCTCCCACATGGACTGTATCTGCTTATTTGTTTTGGTTATGTTCCCATCCACTCTACTGACACTGGTTACTCCCACATGGACTGTATCTGCTTATTTGCTTTATGTTCCCATCCACTCTACTGACACTGGTTACTCCCACATGGACCGTATCTGCTTGTTTGTTTATGTTCCCATCCACTCTACTGACACTGGTTATTCCCACATGGACTGTATGTGCTTATTTATGTTCCCATCCACTCTACTGACACTGGTTATTCCCACATGGACCGTATGTGCTTATTTGTTTATGTTCCTATCCACTCTACTGACACTGGTTACTCCCACATGGACCGTATCTGCTTATTTGTTTTGTTTTTGTTCCCATCCACTCTACTGACACTGGTTACTCCCACATGGACCGTATCTGCTTATTTGTTTTGGTTATGTTCCCATCCACTCTACCGACACTGGTTTCTCCCACATGGACTGTATCTGCTTATTTGTTTTGTTTTTGTTCCCATCCACTCTACTGACACTGGTTACTCCCACATGGACCATATCTGCTTATGTTCCCATCCACTCTACTGACACTGGTTACTCCCACATGGACCGTATCTGCTTGTTTGTTTATGTTCCCATCCACTCTACTGACACTGGTTTCTCCCACATGGACCGTATCTGCTTATTTGTTTTGTTTTTGTTCCCATCCGCTCTACTGACACTGGCTATTCCCACATGGACCGTATCTGCTTATATGTTTTGGTTATGTTCCCATCCACTCTACCGACACTGGTTACTCCCACATGGACCGTATCTGCTTATTTGTTTTATGTTCCCAGCCACTCTACTGACATTTGTTATTCCCACATGGACCATATCTGTTTATTTTGTTTGTGTATTTATGTTCCCACCCACTCTGCTGACACTTGTTATTCCCACATGAATCATATCTGCTTATTTGTTTCATGTTCCCACCCACTCTACTGACATTGGTTATTCCCACACTCACTGACATAATTTCTGCTGGATTTTGCCACGGCTACCTATTTTCTTTGCCTGCCAGGTCTTTGTCTTGTGCAGGGGGGAGAGTCTGAGAGAGAGAGAGAGAGAGAGAGAGAGAGAGAGAGAGAGAGAGAGAGAGAGAGAGAGAGAGAGAGAGAAGAGAGAGAGAGAGAAGGTTTTTGCTGAGGTGCCATGCATTTTGGAACTGGTGTGTCAGTAAATAAGAATTACAGTAGTTGCTGAGAATGTGTTAAATATAGCAGCTTGTTTAGTATAGTGGGTAGCATAGCACAGTATTGTTCTTGGACTAAGTGACAAAGGTAGCAGTGTGTTGGCTAGCTGACTGATTACACCAGTAACAGTGTTGGATATACATCTAGCTTAGTGTAATGCACAGAAGAACACATAGGTTTCAATTTGAGCGTGTCAGCCTACCCTTTGCAGAAGGTTTTAGGGCATCATTTTCAAGTTTTAATGTGTGTAGTATACACAAGTGCAAAGGACAGGGAGCTATACTAAATTCTCTCTCTCTCTCTCTCTCTCTCTCTCTCTCTCTCTCTCTCTCTCTCTCTCTCTCTCTCTCTCACTCACACATACGCACACACACACACTCACATACTTGCACATTGTTTTGAACTTTGTTAACAGCATAAATACAGTTTAAAGCAGCATGTGTCACAATTATGGCTTGAGCAGCTGAGGTCAAAAGTCACAACAGGTATTTTTTTTTTTTTTTCAGGCATGCAAAATCACCCAGAAAGTGGTTTCTAATTGTAATCTTTAATCCATCAACGACCATTGTTATAAAAAGCTTTATAAACATGCACATGAATATGCATAAACAGGCACTGCTGAAAATAAATTGGCAATGGCACATACAGCTGTTAGACCACAAAAAATTATAATTTAAAAGCTTTGTAGAAAATAGAGAATACTACTACCAGATCACACAAAGCTGAAAAGGTGAGCAACAGTTTGGTCCAACAACTTAAAAGATCAAGAACTTACATTAGTTTAAAAACCAAAATGTTAGAAAAAAAAACTCATCTGTGTTTAAGAACTTTCTAAGTGAAAATTAAACAACAACAACAGTGACAACAACCGCACAGCAATGATAAAATGTGTTTTATGTGTTTGGATCTTTTATGTGTTTGGATCTTTTATGTGTTTGGATCTTTTAAGTGTTTGGATCACAGCAATGATACTAAAAAGAAATGAGCTGGCATTGCAAACATGCCATTAAAACTCCTGCTGGAACCAGCCAATTATTCACTGAACCCTTGAACAAAACATAAAAAATAAATAAAAAATAAACAGCAACCACAAAATAATATTAGAATTTCCTTCTTCGTATCGTTATTGACATTCACAGTGGCAGCGTACCTTGAACGTGGCTGGAAAAGCGGACAGATTAATTTAAATGAAGAAAATTAGCAGCTGGTCACATCAACTTAATGTCTTGCCATGTTTGATGACAGCCAAGGTAGACATGTTCCAGATTTTGTCAAGACCAGATTGCCACCTTCTAACATCACTTGCAAAAGAAACAAATATACAAAAGGTCCCATGAGAACTTCCCAGACAAGCGCACTGATCTGGGCAAAAGAAGAACAACAAAACAAAAACAAACAAAACATAAAATAAAAATAACAACAAAAAACAAACAAAAACTACAATTCTGGTGTGATAATACCAGTAATACAGCAACCTTAGTTAATAAGGTATCAAAATAAACATTGCCTTGCTTCAAAACAAGTTCTTTACATTTTCAAGTGATTCTCTGGCAAGATAAATGTGTTTGAAAATGCACCAAACCTGAAATAAATGTATAAGAAAATGCACCATAATTGAATAATTTTGTTAAAAAACGCACCATATTTTGTTGAAACAAGAACCTGTTACACTCCTGCTGTTAGTGCACGTTCATTTTGTCTGGGTAAATACTGTAAAAACAGCAACAACCACTATAAAAATGGAAAGACTGAAGCAACTACAGACATAAAATTGCTGTAAAATATCTCTCAAAATTAATCTCAGCATGTTTCAGCATTTGTCAAATAGAATGAACACAATTTTTAAAGCAGCTGTGGAACATTTTCAAAGGAAAACTGTAAGCAAATAAAAATCTTGCTGCTTTTGTTTTATATTTAAAAAAGAAGAAGAAAATAGGTAGAAAGCTACATAATATCTTTAAAGGAACTATCCTTCCCAAGATAAATTTCTTGTGTGCTTGGACCATTTTAAAAGAACATCACCCACAGTAAAAGTTTTGCAAATAACTGTGCCCTCAATTTTGTTTTTGACTGGACAAGTAAAGGTGACTTTTTGGGACACCATCACTAACACTTGCTTTTGTGAGCTCATTTCTGTGTTGTTTGCTCTTTTCCCACGCTTCATTTTGACGTCACCAAATGTCTTTGACATCCTGGATAGAACACCAGGAAGCTCTAAGTTTTGCATACAGGTCATGGAAGAAATGCACATGGATTGCAATCACTTTTGTCACCAATTGTCTTTGTGGAGTGAACTTTTGGTAATGTATAGCAGCATTCTGGAATAACTAAGTCCATCAGAAAAGGTGTGGTCTATTGGGTCTCATTCCACTCAGTTTTTAACTCATAATGATTGGTAATTTTTTTGATAAAATTAGTCAGCAGATGTAAAAAATAATGCAACCGTTAAAGTTGCATTAAAATAACAAATCTTGATACAAAGATTTTCTTCTCTTTTTCTCTTTTTTTGTGTGTGTGTGGGGGGGGGGGGGGGGGACGGCAAATCTGAGAAGGCTAGTTCCTTTAATCTCATGATCCAGTGAAGTGAGTAAACTTGATTAATTTAATACATGTTCAAAATCAGGGAGCGACTGTGCTATAATTGGACTATAACCGTTTGCTCCTCTTAAACAAGGGTAATTAAGCCATTGCGTAAATTTGAAAAAATTAGTTCACGAGTTAAAAAGACATTTCATCTTTATCATTGGCAGTACCATTTCATTTGGATTGTGTGCAAAATACAAAATATTTCACCAAAATATATTGCAACAGCCACATAGCACGTACACTAAAGGCCGATATGCAGGCAAAAAGGCTTGGTTATCTAGGACAGGAGTACATACACTTGTCTCCAAGACCTTAAGACTGATTCAACATAAAAATGAAGTTGAGTGTTGCGTAAGAGCATGTGTACATAGGTATGTCAGCATATGTGCATGTGTGTCCATGCATACATGCAGGTGTGGTGTGTATATGTGTGTGTGAGGGTGTGTGTGTACATGTGTGTGAGTGTGTGTGTGTGTGTGTGTGTGTGTGTGTGTGTGTGTGTGTGTGTGTGTGTGTGTGTGTGTGTGTGTGTGTGTGAGAGAGAGAGGGAGCGAGAGAGAAACTGGATTTTAATGTCTTGTGAACCACACAGGGTCACATCGGAACAATTAAACTTTGTTTCAAGTCAACACACATTTCAAAACTCCTCACATTATGTAAAACCATAACAATCCATCCAAACATAAATATAAAACAAAACACACCCAAGCATCGAGCACTGAAAACTGATTTGGTAGCTTTGACTACAGTATGGTTTTACATGTGAGAAGAATTTTGAAATGTGGATTTACTTATGGCAGAGTTTCTTTTTGCTGAGGTCCTAGAATGGAAAAGCTGGAAAATCAAAATTCTCTAATCACTTGCAAAACAGTTGCAGACCTGTGCAGAGACTGGCCCAACAAACGTATATTTGAATACCCCTTTAAAGAGTTACAGATACATGCTTTACAATTCTCTATCACTTCAAAAGAATCATAAACTGGCCCAAGAAATATGTATTTGAATGCTCTTATTTTTTTAAATACAAAATTACAGATGCCTGCTGATGAAATTCTCTATGATTTTCAAAACAACTGCACGCCTGTACAGAGACTGGCCCAACAAATACGTATTTGAATGACCCCCTTTTGTTAATACAAAGTTACAGACAGATACAGAAGAGTTTAAACAATGAAAAATAAAATGAGACAGAGAGCTGAACAATAAAATGCCTTGGAGGCAAAAAACAACAACAAAAGCTAAAGAAACGTACTGATGAAACATTTCAGCCTTATCAACAGGAGAAATTAAGTTTGAGCAGAAATGTGCACAGTGAGCATACTGGAAGGCTGTCTAAAAACAATGACAAAACAAAACAAAACAAAAACTCTAAAAACAAAACAAAACAAAACAAAGAAAAGAAAGGGGACATGCAGTGAGAACATGGGTAACAATAGCAAACTCTATCAAAGCAGCTAGTCTTCTTGAAACAGATTCTGTCCAATGGGCAGACAATTTCACAAAATGAAGCAAAAAAAAAAAAAAAAAAAAAAAAAAAGCATGTACTAGATGCCTCAGTGGCCTATTTTCATGCTTAAAAGTTCATTACAATCTTGTTGACCTGCACAACGACTTGAGAGTCTCTGTGGCCATCTCAGCAGATCCAGCTCTGCCGCACTCTTTAAGCTTGTTTCTTGAACCACCTCTTGCACTCCACGTCCTTCACCTTTATGGTCTGTCAAACAAATCCAGTCAAGAAAATCCTATTACTACCTTGTCTGAAAGAGACAAACATGACACCTCTGAATGCACATATTTCATTCATGAATCTGTAGTATGGTTTT